>PVJX010005524.1:0-84848 GCA_004027295.1 Dolichotis patagonum | reverse complement strand
AGCCTTGATCTCTAAATCCCAGTGCGCAGCGGAGTGCAGCACAGCAGGGTTCAGCGTCTGACCCTGAAAATATGAATATCGCCCTGTAGCAATGTGTATTCCTAACTAATGGAGCAAATATCACATCATGATTACAAATGCAATGCAGAGAGGGTCCATAAAGCAATTTGGATGTTGTTTTTCCGCTGTTGTCAGCAGTTTCTGAGGATGGTGGGAACTGGCTCTGCACAGCAGGGAATTTAGGGCAGGTCAGGCTAGAAGAGAACAGAAGCAAAAAGAGCAGAGGAACACTTCCAGAGGACAGAGGGAGACACTAGGCATCTGGCAGCAGATAGAAAGAGTCAGCATCTGGGCACAGCTTCTGGGGAGGAGGTGGGTGTGATGCCACACCAACTTCCAGGAGCCCAGAGCAGACTCAGTGGATATAAGGACGTGGGAGGTTTCAAAGCTCCTCACACACAGCATTACTGGTGTGCTGGGGTCCAGTCCATGGTGAGAAAGAATGAAACCACAAGGGCAGGAGGAAAGGCACAAGCAAATTTATCTAAAAGCCTCACGGCGGAGAAGTAGAGCTCCTGCTAGGCAGGAAGGTGTGCTGAGCGGGATGCCCATGGGCTCTTGGTTGAGGGGTTTTTAAGGGATTTAGATGGGAGCCTGGGTGATTGTGCAAGCAGTATGAGCTCTTCCCAGTAGGCACCAACGTACTTTCCAGGGTGCAATCTATGCGGTGTCCATGCAGGGTCCATGCAAGGCCTGCAAGCCTTTGAGTGGTGGCCTTCTCTGTCATGGCCTGGTCACACTCTGGTCACACACTGAGAAGTCTCTGCCAGCTCCAAGACACCTGGCAGATGTTTCTGTTAGCTCCCTAGGGGGTGAAGACGCAGCAGACTCCATTTCAGGGCCACTGTCTCAGTGCCTAATTGACCCCTACCTCCTGTCTCAACAAGAATGATCGTTGGAGAGTTACTTAGAAACTGCATGAGAAGTCTTCTAACACTGTCTTTCACTGCCCACTGCTTTCATTAGAAAGCTACATAGTCAATCTGAAAGAGATGTACTTTGGGGTCTAATACTGCATCATATTTTAGTACTATGGTCTTAGAGTACATGTATCACTTTTTTTTGACGGGTTCTTACTATGTAGTTCAGGCTGGCCTTGGACTCACTATGTAGCCCAAGCTGCCCTTGAACTCGTGGGATTCTCCTGCCTCAGCCTCCTGAGTGCTACAGGCATACACCACCATGCCTGGCCAAGTGCATCCCTTTGAAAAATGTTTTTGTTGATGTATAGTACACATGCACACAGTAGGGTACATAGATCTTGATTGTACAGCTCTTTGATCTTTAAAAAGCATATATACCATGCAACTATCTCCAGGCCAAGGTATAGAATCTTTCCAGAAGCCTCTCCCATGCTTCTCTTAATCCAGTCACTCTCAAAGAGAACAACTTCTCTGAGTAGATTGCTGTAGATTTGCTTCGGTTGTCTTGAACTTCATGTGACTGCAATTTTGCAGAATGATTTTATGGGGTTAGACTTTTTTTTTCACTTTGCATTATGAGATGTATCCATGTCATTGTGTGCACCTGTATTTTCCTTTTAAAAAATACAGCTTAGTATGCAATTACACAACTCTACTACAATATACCCTACACCAGCATTCCTCTGCAGGTGGGAGCTTAGCCTATGTGCAGATTTTGTCTGTTGCAAATAAGGAGAATTATTGTTTGTGCTTTATAGAAGGTGTGAACACTTATTTCTTTTGATTGTGTTCCCAGAGTTACATTTATCGATTTGTAGAGTGTCACAGATTTTTGCGTTTAGGAGATGCCACCGTGCAACTTTCCACACTGGTTTTACTAATGCCACAGAAGTGTGTGCGAGTTCTGCTACCCCTCCGCTTGCTAACGCATGCTGTCAATCTTTCTCACTTTGGTTATTTTAGTGTGTATATTGTAGTGTTAATTACATTCTCTGAATGATTAATAATGTTCAGAATTTTATATACTTAGTGGCCATTTTGATGTCCTTTTTTAAAAAATGCCTGCTGCAGTATTTTTGGTCCTTTAAAAATTATTTCATATGATCTTGTTTCATTGACTTGTAGTTTTTAATCTATTCTGAATGATCCCTTATATATGTCTATATATGCACATATAATTATATATTTATGCATATAATATCACTTTCTATATTGCATCATTACTTTTCATGCTCCTCTGAAATGCTGATTTGATGAATCAAAGTTCTTAATTTTAATGAGGTCTAATTTTTCAGTTTTTAAATGGCTGTTGTTGTTTGTGCTAGATCACTGGCATTTGTCTAGATTTTCTTCTGCAACCTTTATTGTTCTAACTTTTCACATTTACAACTATGATTCTTTGAAACCATTCCAGGTAGTTGTCCAGTTGACCCAAAGCCATTTATTACAATGACCATCCCTTGTTCACTGCCTTGTGGTGGCATTTTTGTCATGAATCATGACTTGTATGTATGTGATTATCTAATATCTCTATGTGTCTTTCCTTACACCGATACAGCTAATTACCATAGCACAATGAAATTTAAAATTTAAATATATCTTACATTATGATTTTCAAATGCAATAATTGGTATCTAGCACTGCTCATCCTGCCCTCCTGTATTCTCATCTACAGGCAAGAAATCAAAGGGCAAAAAAGGACCATAGTATGTCCCATCTTTTGTCTTTTAAAACTGCAGCTGAACCACACTGATCTATTTCCTGTCATCAAACTCTCTAGGGAATGATATTACAGCAACAGACTCTGTGGCCCTTGCAAACCATGAAATCACCAGGAAATGCCACCTTTTATCTCTGCTACTGAGTGAAACCCATTTTCCCATTGTTTGTAAAGTGAGCAGGGTAACTTATTAGTGAATAAGAAAACACCTCTTCTTTTACAAAAAATAGTTCTCTGTGCATTATAAAGATAGAAACTGTATTTTTAGACTGTTAATTTTCCAAATTTATGGCTCTATTTGGCTGTGCTAAAAAGCTAAATACAGATAGGTCTGAACCTCAGTCTTGTATAATGAATTAATAAACAAGTACTTGTTGTTAAAAATACTATAAGACTTTTTCACAAGCATGTGCATGGCTTTGGTTTCAAGTCTTCTCAAAAGTAGCAAACTCTCATAAATTACTGCTCTTCAAATCACATGAATCCTAAGTCATGTAGGGGGTTTATCGTGGGTTTCTATAGGTTATATTTTTTTGCTAATGCAGCCAAATATATCTACTGATTTTTAAATGACTTTTTAATTATAAATGTGATATATATCCAGTAAAACTTACAAAACATAGATATGCAAAAAAATCTGTGTTAGTGATCATAACCACTAGACCATTGGATGTCCCGCTGATATTATTTTTAAGTGAATATTACTTTGTAACCTTCTTCCTTAAACCTAATACATTAACATATCAACATCTTCCCAGGACATGACCTCTTTTCAGCATTATCTTTATTTACCTTTCATTGCACATTCACTATGTCTTCCAGTCCTTTACCTATGTTGCCAAATGGGGTGTCAGAATTCCATTCATGTTTCTGATTATTTTGTTAGGGTGCATCCATGTCACTTACCATGTTGCAGGGTTCAGTAACCCTTGTTAAGAAACCTAAGCTGATGTGCTGATAAGGAGAACAGTAACTTCTCTATTCAACAGACAAGACTTTACTTTCGTGCATGTAGCAGTGTACTGGCTGCTATTCTAGCAGATGGAGGTGAGTTTCCTTCTTACGATTCAGTCATCTGAATTCCCCACATTGGCTCACCTGTTCCTAAGGGACCACAGGATGGTTCTGCAGGTGGGAAGGAAAGAGAAAGAGCATAAAGCTCAGCCACATCTTAGATTCCTTGGCCTGGAAATGACACATTGTCTTTGCATCCCACTAGAGGGAAACAGTTACGTGGCCCCCACACCATTTGAGAGGTGCTAGAAGAGTGATCTGGGGCCAGGATGCCACCTCCTACTTGCCAAAACCAACTGCACCCTCCCATGAGGTAGACAGAGAGGTGTGCCCACCACAAGGGGTAAAACCTTTGTGGTACATAATTCACAACATCCAAGTTTAGCATAACAGAACAATTCCATTTCTGGATTCATACCCAACAAAATTCTCACCCAGGAAATGGATAGCCATACAAGAATGTTCAGTCTCATTAAACATAATGAAAATGTAAAAATGATGCTGAATGTCTGTCCTTAAATGTCCACAGTGAATGATTATTTACATGTTATAATACTATCAAAATATGTAAAAAATGGTTTCTGCCTCTAGGGTTAGTATATGATAATGTTTTCCTTTTTTTATTTTATGGAAAAAAGTAAAACAAAATTTCACAGCAATATAAGAGAATCACAATAGTTAATACATTGCATATTGTTACCTTTAAAGTAGTTACTCAGAGGACAAGATATGGGCATAAAAATTTTCCAAACAATGTTAGCACCAATCTTTCTTTTCAGAGAACTAAGAGAAACTAGTAGTATACCGAGCTTGTATTTTTTTTCCATTCCTTCCTTTCTCCTTTCCCGTTTCCCCCATCCTAGTTCCTTTTCCCTTTTGAACAATTCCTTCCTATTTCACAATATGTATGGTACATTTTGGACCTTATTTACTAATTTATGACAATGTTAAATAAGATTTTCTTGTGGCTGAATCTATTGCACGTTGCATACTTTGGTTTATTCAGTAAGGAACACAAGTAAACCAGTGCAAAGCTGGTTATGACTCATGAATAGTGAAATGAAAACACAAATTCATCATTAAATGCCAAATAAAGCAAAAACAAAGGTCAATAGATCTGAATCCATCCATGTGTCCCTTAAAGACAGGGACATATGTTCTGAGAAATGAGTTGTAGGCAGGTTCAGTACGGTGGGAACATCAGCAAGTATTCTTATGCAAATCTGGGTGGTAAAGGTTGTCACTTAAGTGGCCTATTGATGTAATGGGAGACCGGTGAACATAGGACACCAAGGTAACACCCGTGCTGCCTCACAGCTAGCTTTTTTAAATAAAGAGTATGCTCTAAAATGAGGATTAAGAAGCACACGCATAAGCCATAAATATGCTGTCACTTAGTACCCTTATCAAGGATTATGTACTGTCTGTGAGTATAATACCTTTATAAGACAGGCAGTAGAGTAGCTTTGCTTACATCCAAAGCACCGCAAGTGTGATTAACGTACTGCCTGATGATGTCATGAAGGCTAGGATGTCCCTGGGTCATAGGAGTTTTTCAGCTCCTTGAGACTCTTGTGGGACCACCATCTTTGACCAAAAATCCATTATGTAGTGCCACACTATAAACTGAAATGGAAGGAGGCTCCGATATAAAATATGATTGAGTCGAAACAAACCCGACACCATGTCTGATGTAATTGCCCATAAGCAGTGAGAGAGAAAGTAAAAGAGTTTCCACTGAATTTGGGTTTTTTTATTTTTTGAATTTTAAAAAGATAAACCCAAATTATACTCTTTAAAAAAGAAAAAAAAGAACAAACTCAGAGACTTCATTCCCAGAATCTCTGGGGTCCGAGGCCCAGAAATCTGTAATTCATGAAAGCCTTACAATCGATTCGGATAAATGGCCAAAGCTGAAACTGCAGCCTTTGGATAAATTTCTGCAAGTGGAATTGCTATGTCAAAGGGTGTGAAAAACGTTCAGGCCTTTGCTAAGAATCGCCACATCGTCCCCTCCTGAGGCACCGAGTCACGTTCCCAGCAGCTGTGTGTCAGGGCTCCCTTCAGTGAAGCAGCGGTACAGAGCGTCTTCATCTTTGCCAGTTTGATAAAGGAATGAAAGGTAGGTCCGGTTTGTTTCCACCAAAGTGCTGGTGGTTGCATTTTGCTCTCTTCGGGGGACATTCTGTCCCACCTCTCTCCCTGTTGAACGATGTGGCTAGATTAATCTCCTTCAGTTAGTGTTTGTTTATCAGAATCACTTGGGGGACTTGTTAAAAATGCAGATTTGCAGCCCCGGCTTGCAAGTCTGATGGAGCAGGGGAAGGTGGCTTTGGAAACATGTGCAGGAGAGACAGGATCCAGGAACCCACAGCGCAGAGAGGCATCCTGACAGCCAGCGCAGCGGAGTTGAATGCGCAATGGTGTATTCAGGGCGTGGGCACTCTGCAGCCTAGAACCAACTCTTGCTCATTTCTTGAGATGCTCTCTGCCCAGGACTCAGTTCTTCTTTCCTCCCACATCTGTCAAGTTCCAGCCCACATCCTGCTCAGTGCCAGTAAAATCCTTATCAATTTCTCCTTCCTCTGCTCTCTCACAGCCCTTCATGTCCAAACAACTCCTCCTGACACTTGATCACACCCAGCAATTACTTTAGATAGATGGTAGTCGAAGTACACTAATAAAGCTGTAATCTAATGAAAGTCGTAGAAGTAGTATCTTGGTGCAAGAAGAAAGCCTGCAGATAGTCTGGGAAATCATCCTGCAATAAATCACATTTGTGATAGCACTAAATTAAAAGCAGTGGCAACTCCTTAGAACCTAAAGTTTAAAATTGGCACAGCCTTAAAGAGTTAGAAATGAGTGTTTCTCTGCTGACATGAGCCACTGAGGTGAATCTAGGGGCCAGACAAGGCTGGGAGAGAAAGCCCTTTAATCAGAGTTATCAGCACTGAGTAGTTATTGGAACCCCAGAGACGTGTTTGAAAGTTAGCTGTACTCACCCTGCCCCCATACACTCTGTGTCAGATGGGCGTTTTTAAAAAGCTTATGGGCGATTACAAGGTACAGCCAGGTTGAAACCAGTTGCCCAAGGTAATACAAAACAAATACATGGAGGTTTCACAGGCCTTTCAAGACTCTCTGCATAAGGAAGGGAGTTTTTGAGTTGCCTTTCTAGTGGAAGTGACTGACTTGCAAAGATTTATTTACCATATACCTCAAGTTTCCTATCATTTCTGAGAAGTCCTAATAAATTTACTTCCATTCGTTCACTTCCCCAGTGAGTATGTAGCTAGGAATCCCCCAGGAGGGACCTTGGCGATGCTGGAGGTCCAGCAGGCAGGAAGTACAGGGGTCTCCTGCCTGCCCTCCTGACGTGTGTGGTCTACCAGAGGAAACCCGTGGTGCAAATCATTGCGGTCAGACCCTCTGGAGCTGAATGTCCTGGCATGCTTCAGCAGTGCCCTGCTTTAACAGAGCTAGGCCATCGGCACAGCACACACTCCAGAGAGACCAGCTTTGTCTAAATTGGATGAAACGTGGTTTTTCAAATCTTTTTTAAATCCATTAAGTTATTCTTTCTAATTTATTGTAAACCGGAATGATTCCATCAGCGGATTATTCTCTCAGTCACGCCAGGTTACTTCTTCCTTCCCCAGAAAACATTTCTCAACTTTTCATGGGCTATTTTTTGTTTGTTTGTTTGTTTTACTTAAGTAAGTGGACTTTTCTTCATCTAAATATTTGATTGTAAAGTAATTTTACAGCAGCAAGATGAGGGAGGCCTGAGGCCAGGTTGGAATGTAGCAGGTAACAAAGTCCTTTAGAGAAGCTGACTGTGGATTGTGGGTCTAAACATGTGGCAATGCCAAACCGTCCTGCTTGTGTCTACGGCCGTGGACAGGGGACACATGTGATGTTTACTTCACACAGACAAGGGAAGCAATGGAAGGGAACCGTTAGCTCATTCAGGGCCTTTACCGGGATGTTCGATGGCAAGAGAAGACTTCATTATAAATAAATGCAATTTTCTGACAACAGCATTCTGATTTTTCCCATGATTGCAAACAAATGCCCCGTTCAATTCCTCATTTACCCTGCAAGGATTAAGCCACACTATATAATAATCTTTCCTGACATTTTCCAGGAGCCTTGCCAAATGTTTAAAACTGCAGTACATTTTTGAATCCTACCTCTCAAAATCAATCTGTGTGGATAAATGCGATCGTGGTCTACACAGAAAGACACACAACTGATCAAGGACTTCTTTGCTCTTTGCTTATTAATAGGAAGTCAGTTTCTGAGGCCTAAGGTCATAAGCAGCCTCGATCCCGAGATATTAAATGCCACCTAGGATCTTCACTGGAAATAGAGAGCTGTAAGCTATTGTAATTTGGTTCCAGTGGGAGAAGTAAGTCCGTTTTACTGGGCACAGATGAATAATGACAAAATGAGATAAAAGAAATAGCCCGTAATTTGGGGGGATATCTGATAGGATAGCATCAAAACCAAAGCAGATGTTTTCCAAACAGTGCATTGGAAGGCATCAACGCACGCATGACAGGATAGGTCCTGTACAACTGAATCAGACAGAGGGACGAGGGAGTGAGAAAAGCCAGTCTCCACCTCTCTTAGAAGCTGTGTCCCCAGCAGGAGACTGCCTCGGTGGCTCTGTTGTGAGATGCATGAAGGCCTCACAGGGGCTAGCAGCGCCATGGGTTCTCTACAGTCCTCCCTGTCCCTGAGAGTCCCCACCCTAGCTCGGCTGGGACACATCGTTTCTTGAATACCTAGGTAGAGTCGCTAGGAGCCTGGTAGCAGCAGCAGACCTGACCACCAGCCACCTGCTGAGAGGGCACTGCTGGGGGGGGGTCCTAGTTAGACCATCGGCAAGGCCAGAGGCATGGGTGGGGGCAGGCTTCTGGCTGTCACCTACACAGCTGGGAACTGTCCCTGCAGACCAGCCAGGAGCTGAGAGAGTGGGGCTCTTTTGCTTCCATGAGGCCTGTGAAGGCTAACATTTTTTACACATACGTCTTAAAATCCATATAGGCACAGGGGGAAGCAAATACATAAAAGGAAAACCTTCCTTCTGCTTGCTTTGGGATGAAGTCTCAAGGTCAAACTGGCCTTTAAAAAATACTGTGTGTCACCTGCCTAAAGTCATGGAGAGAAAGAAAAGGGCACCACACAGATTAAATCCAACTCCTCCGTCACAGCCCGCTTCAAATTATGGTTTTCTTGAATCCATCCCTAAAAATTTCTTTCTTCTCGCTGAACTACAGCTTTGTTTGTGCCGCTAATAAAGCAGTCATCTTGTGCTTGCCCGCTTGCCTGGATTTCCTATGAGAGTTTTTTAAGAGTGAACAGCTAGGAATCACCTTACCACACAGGCTTGCCACAAACTGTTCCCTCTTGAGTTGACGTGGAGGGGAAATTCTCTCTGCTTCAACACTGGATCTCCAGTACGGCGCCTCGCATGCAGCAGGCCCTCCAAAGTGTCACTGTAATGGAAGACAGATCATTTTTTCTGTTTTCATACAAGTAATGTGTTTCCTTGTGTATAAAAAGAATCAAGACACTGAATAGAAAAAAAATCAGCAAATTTATCTTTTTTAGTCAGGCAAACGAATAAACAAAGCAGATAATGGAAAGGTACCTTCCCCGTGCCCCACCTCCAACCCGCTGTGACTGCTCAACTGAATTAGAATGAGAACCCCAGCCTCATCCATTGGGAGACCCCTGGTCTCTGTAGCCGGGATCTGCACACAACATTGCAGGCAGGTGAATTATGTCATGGGAGACCCTGGTGCTTTGATTTGCTAGAAGTGACGTCACACATGACATGATGCATCTCGGTGACCTCCTCACCAGAACCGACTCCACATTCCTAATAAATAATCAGCTGAAAAATATGCAGGGAGTGGAAAAAAAATTATGCAACTGAGAGTTGTGACTTCCTGTTAAGCTTTATGGAGGAGGTGAGAATAGAATAGTAAGAGAGAAACTGTGCTTAAATGCTTCTGTTTCTGGTGTTTGAATTTCTTTTGGTTCCACCACTATTCTGTAATATACTGAGTACATTGCATTATCTGTTTATTATACTGTCTGCAGGAAAGTAGCACTTTAGCTATGGATGGGACCATAGAAATAGTGTGTATGCAACATATATTATTTGTTGGAAAAGAACTTGTTTTAGGGAAAGTTTATTTTTAAGGAAAGAAACATTATGTGAATATTTGGTTCCATTGCCATATTATGCTAAGACTTCAAGCTATGTGTTTTATGTCTTGGTCACCTTTAAAAGTCCTGTTAGCACTGTCGCACCATGTGTCACAACACTCCAGGCTTGAACTTTTCATTCCTTTCACTGCTAATCATTTTCATGTCCCTATCACCACTGAGTTTGACAAACGGAGATACCTAAATTGTAAAACAAATGTGGCCCAGACCAAATTATAGCAGCGGCTTCCTGTATATCACACCTTTGCTCAGACCACAGCTTTCTTCAGAAAGAATTATTTTAAGCATCAGGTCTGATCAGCCCTAAGTTCCTAGGGAACCTCTGCTTGTGGAGGTTAGGCAGAAGGAGTATCAACACTGATATGTAGAAAAATAGTTTCTTTATATAAACCACTTTCTTCATATTAAAAACCAGTAACATTTGCACAGCACACTCTGCTGCTCTTGGGAGAACTTCCTCCGTGAAAAGGTGATCTTAAAAAGTAAGAAATTTCCAGATTTTCATTACATAGATTTGTGGGGTTTTTTTCCTGACTCCCCACTGCATAATTTCCCTGGGTCTTTTGCTGAAACTCCAACTTGGTACACTTTCTAAATTTTATCATTGTCCCATCAGTCTTCCACATAACAACAACAAAAATATATTTGCCTAATGGTGTCTAAGTGGCCTCTGACAACTCCCTGGAAGATAAAATGTCTGAGGCTGTTAAACCAATGCAACCTTATTCGAGTTTGACCCTTTCTCAGTTCAAGATATTTTAAATAAGTGCTTTTCTCCTGGGGCCCAAGCTCTGAACTGTGACCCTGTTGTAGCTTTCAGGAGTAAAGGCACCTCTGCAGTGTGGCGGTCAGGCTCAGAGGAGGGGGAGAGAGGAAGTGATGCTTGTTGGTGTGAGTTTTCGCAACACACAGATCAGCATCAGGCAGTAACTGTTTAATACCAATTTGTGGAATAAAGCAAAGAATGAATGGGGAATGGAGGAATGGCTTCAGTTACGTATGCCAGTGCTGGCTCTGAGTGGGTAAGAAGAGGGTCACAGAGTGGGCAGCTGTGATGGGTGGACAGTACCATATGCAAGGATATAGAGGCAGGAAAGGAATAGCCACCTAGCGAGCTGGGATTAGGGCAGCTGGGGTCACACTTGGCCACGTCTGCATCCTCCAGGGTGACCGTGTGCAGTGAGGTTGCCCTTTGTAGGGGGCACGAAGGAGTGAGGGCTGAAGGATTCTTTCCTGATAGTTCTTCATATTTGCTCTACTACAGAACTACATAGTGTGTGTGTGTTTAAATCTGGGTCACATAATAATTGGTACTTTCATGAATTGCACTGACTTTTCCTCCTGTGGTTTGGGCAGAGTCCTAGACTTGAAGTCACAGGGACTGTGTCCCACTTCCAAACCCACTACCCTCAGCAGGTGGTCTTCTGAGCTGCAGAAAATGGGGGCGATGATGGTCCCTCACATAGCTGTCAAAATAAGACAAAGTTTGAGAAAGAAATCTCAGTAACAATAAAAATACCTTTATTGCAGATTGATTCTTGCATCTTCTGATTTCACTGTAATCCTATACAATATATAGATTGCACTACATTATATGTTTAAGTAAAAATTTGCATGCACAAGTGCACACCTCTGCAGCTGCACATGTACACATGCATCCTGGAACAATGGTGAACACTCACTGTATGATGGCTACACTACGACATTGGATGCCAACTATTTTTGTTACCTCATTTAATCCTTGCAGGACTGAAAAGATTAATAACTCTATGCAAAATCCTTCACAGGGACTTATTTTTACAAATTTTTACAATGAGGGAATTTCAATTTGTAAAGGTCACACTGCTGCCCAGGTCACCTATATAGGAGGTTAAAGAATTAGGTTGCAATCTCTTCTTCCGAATCTAGAGCCCATGCCCAAAATGTTATGCACATGTAGGTAATTGCCTCAAGTTTTGTCTTTATATTTCTTTCCCCCATTTCAACTTACGATATTTTAGCAACTATACTGAGATATGATAGATGCATACCTAAGGTGTCCAGCTGGTCCAATTTAGCATAAGGATATACTCGTGAAACAATGACTCCATTAAGACAATAAACATACTCATCTCCTCTAAAATTTACCTGCAATTCCTTCAGAATCTCTCCCTCCCACATGTTCCTGCCCTATGCCCCAAGCAGCTACTGGTCTGCTTTTGTTCGCTATAAATAGGTTTGCCTTTTCTATTGTTTAAACAGAACCACACTGCCTGTGATCCTTTTTAACTGACTTTTTTCATTCAGTATAATCATTTTGAGATTCATTCATAGTTTTGCTTAGGTCAACAGTTCATTCCTCTAATTCCTGAAGAGTGCTCCATTGAATGGACATACGATGTGGTGTTTTTTGCCATCATTTTTAACAATTATCTATCATCTGAAACAAGACATTAAAAAGCAAATCAGATTTTTACTTTGGTGACATTCTGTACTGTATATTTATTTTAAAACCTATCAAGCATAAATCCCTAATATAGTAAATAGACACTAAATTGAAAAAGAATGGGACAGGGAGTTAAGAAAGGAGAGAAGACAGGAGAAAGAGGGTAAGAAATTGTCCCCTACATATAATACCATTCTTGTCTTTCAACTATAAATTAATTTTGAAGTAGCAACGTGCCTTTTATTATGTTTTTTTAGTTTAAACATTCAGTGTAATTTTGATAACTTCATGTGCATTAGTTGAATTTATTTCAGAAGAAGCACAAAAGTTATTAGCAGAGCTTCTGACACCGAAGTTGCCTAGGTTCATTCTTCACTCTGCCACTTACCAGGTCCATGACTTTCAGCAGATTTCCTATGTTCTCTGTCTCAGTTTTTTCAACTGCATACCAAAGCATATTTTAAAAAGTTATAATCTCTCCAGGGACATAGCTCAGTGACACTGCATCTGCCTGGCAAGTGAAAGGTCCTGAGTTCGATTCCTGCAATAATAATTTCTTCATTTGATGTACTGATTTAGAAAAACAACTCTGGTAGTTACTCTGCCATTTGAATTTTTAAGGCCTGTAAATGAAATATATTATGTATTACATAATATTCTACATTTGGAATTTTGTATTTATATAAAATCATTTCAAAGTGCGGCTATAAACTGTAGAAACTTACCCCGTGGCCGAGTGCTTCACTTTTAGCAGTCGAAATCCATACATCTTTTCTTTGGTGATGTAGTTGTTGGTGGGTAATACATTGGTTCACAGTGGCTCTATCTATACCGCTAAAGAAGAACGCTTTAAATGGAGACAGATGGCTTCACCTTCAGACATGCAGACTGGCGTTAACAGGACACCCAGTCCCAGATGGCAGGAATGAGACACCTGTGCGTGCCAGGGAGGCTGGAATCCAGCCCCCTTAAACCTCGGTTTTCCTGGATTTCTTGAAAGACTGCTTTGGTTTTAACCAAAATGGCATTGTGAGCCCATGACAGGTAGAGGTATTTGTAAAGCTACCCCAACCACCACCACCTCCGTGCTTTTCCCTGAAGAGTTCTGTCTCTGCACCTTTCCTGGGCCTCTGGGCACCTGTCCTGCACCAGGCACACGGCTGGCATTCGGGCGTCACTGAATGGAAGCTTCAAAGTGACCTTTTCTACCCCGAGATGGCATGAAATCCAACCCAAAGCTTTGCAGACTGGGAACCAGGAGGAATGATTTTGTGCCTGTGATTCCATGGGCCATCAAGGATGTCCCCGGAGGAGTTAAGGCTGCTGGGTGTCTGCCACAGAGCAGCCTGCCCTGGCTGGATTCTGAGCGGGAGGTGACAGCTCATAATGGAAACCAGGAGTTTGCATAATGTGACCTTTCTCTATGAACGGGCCCCTTGGGGAATGTAACAGTTTATTGAGGGTCATTTGGACTGACGAGAGTGTTGGCACATCCTCAGAGGTAGCCACTAGGAAACCAACTACGCCAGCACTCTGAAAAACTCCGAGAAGCTGCCAGGGAAGGCCATGAAAAAATGACTTTAAATGTTTAAAAACTTGGCTATGTGGAGTTAGAAAGCAGCTACATAAAACCAGTAGAGTTTTTAAGGGACATGCGTGGGAAATAAGATGGAAACAATTTAAGTACCACTGGAATAAGAGGAATCCAGTGCAACTTAAACACTAAGACTGGTGAGCATATTAAACTTCTCCCTACACTATAACAGACTTACGGGAGAGGGGTGCAGTAAAACTGGGTTCAAGGTCCAGGTCAGCTTCTTATATGTATGGCTCATGACCCCAAAAGCTGCATCATTTCATAAATCATCACTAAGACTATGACCTGGTGATTCATAGTTATCTATGTCCCTGAATTATTTGAGTACAACAAAAGAGTAGGAACTGATGGGCCAAACACAGGCCCTGGTACATAGTGGATGCTCAGTCAATATTTGGCCAATAAACACCTGAAAAGCATCCCATCGTCTTCCCTGTACAAATGGAAACCATCACTGTAGCTCCCCCTTCTCTTTACAGTGTTTAACCATAATTTATGTTGCCACAAAAAGCTGAAGGAATATATATCAAAGCTAACCGCATGTCCTTCTGGCTTCTGTTTGTCATCTATAAAATGGGGACGGTTTCCCCACAAGTGTATTGCTAACACTTGGCAGTGTGTGACCGATTCATTTAGTGAAGTACCTTTGATAAACAGGAAAGTAAACAAAGCTAATATTTTGTAATTTTCCAGTAGAAACCAAGAGGTTTCTGTTTTTGCCAAGTGGAACGAGGGTTGTCACACAAACAGTTTTATTTTTTGGGTAGTTTATAGACATGGAACATTCAGTCAAGACAAAGCTATTTTGTTAGTGAATCTTTCTCGAATTTTGAACTGCACATATCCAGTGCGTAGCAGTTTAGGGGGGTTTCCATTCGTGAACAGCGCCTGTTTTGGCTGTGACCTTTTGTCTGGTTTGACTCTCTCAGGGCTGACCACAGAAGCATGGTCCCAGGGCAGCTTGCTTGTTTTCTTTTTAACCTATTCATCACCCTTTTTGCTGATGCTGACCGAAAGATTTCCTTTCCCAAATAAGAAAAACTCATCTGCTTTTGAGCATTGTATAACCTGCGTGCGTGAACTGATGCAGTGAAATCAGCAGTATTTCGCTTGTGTCTTTTTTTTCTTCCCCCACTGCCACCACCTCTGCATTTCATATTTGACGTATTTGTCCTGAACCCTCCAAAATCCGTTTCGTTGCGTGCGAGAGAGTATATAACTTCAGAAGAATGTCCTGCTGTAAACAGCTATGGTCTCACCATCATAAATGGTCATTTATTTTAAAAAGTTGCTGCCTGTTACTTCCCTACTAAGTAAAGCAATCGATAATGTCTGTATTTCATTGTTGGTGTGCTTCATGGATGAAAGTAATTGTTTTCGGAGGAAATTGCTGCTTTTTGTAAAATGTGAGCATTAGTAACAGAAATGTTTCACGGAGCCTTCATCCTATAGGAAATTTGGGACTTTCCCACGTAACAAATACTGCTGAAAAACTAGAGATATCATTGAGACTCTTGTCTATGACCGTGAGTCAGAACATGAGCTCCTGATTACTGAATTACTTTTCAAGGGCCTGTGTGTTTGCTAATCAGACTCCTGGATTCTAATCTTGGCTCTCATCTATTGGCTGCAAGGACTTTCAACACATACCATAACTCTCTGTGCCTTACTTTCCTACCTTCTCCGTAAAATGCAATGATGGTCCTGTGTCCACTGTCAAGGGCTATTGTTGGGTCCAGATGACATCATTTATATAAAGGGCGGGGCGCAGGGGCCAATAAATGCCATTTTATAAATATTATCATATCAAGAACTGAGTGTAGGCAACGTGTTTCTTTAAGATTGTCAATAGGCAGGAAAATTATACAGAAGGGTGAGTGACTAGGTTTCAGTATTAAACATACTTTGAGTACATACTGAGGTCAATATACCAGGTTTGATCTTGATGTTACAGTAATGAGTGTCACACCAAAGACTCGATCTCTGAAGCTCTTAGCCACTTTTCATCTTATTGACATTGTGCAAGAAACACTTCTATTTAATTTCATGCAACAGAACTTTCTACTGATGCCATCAAGTGCACGGAGTATTCGATTTCAATGTGTACATCTGTCAAGTCCAAATAACACTTGACTGACACTCTGACTGATCACCAAGCAAAGAACATCTTACCTCCCTGAAAAGCAACACCCTTGTTCAGTTTGCTTTACTATCTCTTTCTTGCCTAGAAGATTCCAGAATTCTCCCTCATGAAAATGGGATTTGTCCACTTAACTGTAATGTTCCTAACAACAGGATCCACCTATTCTAATACAAAGTGCAGGCTCACTGTCCCTGGGAAGCAGTCTTGTTCTATTCCTGAGGGATGTATGTTTGCTTTTCCTAAATGCTTTGTTGACTCACACACATTTATTTTCTAGAAAACTACTCAAATCGGGCATATCTTAATTTTTTTTCCCAGGCAGCCCTGTACCATGGAACTTAAGATAGAATCGGGTATGGGTTTTGATTTGTCTTTTGCTCTGCCAAGTTGGAAACATTCCCAGTGCCAAGTGATTTATTTGTCAAAAAAACCCACAAAAGCACAAATGAGAACTGAAGGTTTACAGGGTCTTTTGTAACTTTTGTCTTCTAATTGAAGGCTAATTATTTTTGGCTTGAGATGGCTTGACAGCAGATCAGAAATATTGAGAGCAATGGAATTCTGTGCCATTTGAGCCACTCTTAATGTTGCTTATGGTTTATATGCAGCCATAATTGCTCAGTAAAAAAGCTGTGTCAGTGTCTCTCGGAGCCCCAGCTCTTCCCTTTGCAGTCTTCACAGCAAACCCCAGTGGTCACCGACAAACTCAGACCATCCGTGGGCTTCTGTGTTGATGCCTACACTGTCCCACTGTAGAAACTGAGCTCTTATTTATCTTATGTTTGTATCTACTCAGTACCATCTTTAGAATTCTGCACTGTCTCCAAGTTCCTGACGTGAACCGATTGCATAGATCGCAGCCCAGTTAAATGAATAGCATGTATTTATTTCATGCTTTGAAGACAACATTATGTCTTTAAAGACTATTTAAGGACACAGAAAAACAGTAAGTGAAAACTGTGGAATATAAATCCACATCCAGAACGCATATGGGAATAGATATATATATAATGTTTAGCAGGTAAAATTAAAGATTTAAAAAAAATTTTTCTAAGCAAACTTTTTGTTTCTCATATTTTATACCATGGCTATGGGTTTTCTTTGTAATCTGCAAGGCAAAAGCTATTATTTAAAACAAACCAACATATGGAATGTGACTGAAAAATAGGGTGTGCATTCAAGTAAAAAAATTACAGTAGAAGACACATTGCTGCTAATCCCCCCTCAAAATTCTCCCCTTCACTTTGAACATACTTATCTCCTCCTTCCTGCTGATTTCTGAAGCAGTTCTGGGTGTCCTCTCTCATGAATGCCTTTAGTTGTGCAGTTGTGGCTCCTTCAGTGCCCTAAAATAGTTCAAAATGTTTGCCTTTTATGGACATTCTGATTTCGGGAAGAGCCACAAGTCTCACGATGCCAGATCCGGTGAGTAAGGTGGGTGGGATGCACTGTGCTGTTTTCACAAGCCTGCCTTCCCGTGGGGTGGCGCACAGCAGCAGTCTTCGCCGTGTTGCTTTTGTCACATCTCCTAGAGACACTCAGGGAAGAGGACGTTCAGGAAGACATTCATGAAGTGACAAGAATGATGATATAAATGCGTTTGAAATAAAGGAGAGTATTTTGAGAGGATTATCGGTAACGTACCTTTTCGTGCAACAGATGTTTACAGATTTAAACATTCAGTGTGTTTGTCGATCGCCCCTTAAACTCAGAAGCAGCTGGAGAGGAGAGTTGGCGGCGATAAGAAGCATCCTTTTCACAGAGAGCGCGCGTGTCAGTGCACCTCTGGTGCGTGCTGTCTGCGTCATTCATGTGTGACTTCGGTTTGGGTGGCACAGGGTGAAGACTCTGAGCTGAGAAGCTGCTGGAAGGTTTGGGTCGAGCAATGGTGGCCTCTAGCTGGCATGGTAACCGGGTCACTCGGAGGCCGTGCAGAAGCGAGCTTTTGGTGAGGCGAGGCTCAGAGTCAGGGAACTGGACCTGAGGAAGGTGCTGGGAAGCAGCCAGCCAAGGATGGTGGTGGGAGAGGTGGAGAAGGACAGAGGGATGCCAGCTATTTCCGCATCGCGATGTTAGACTTGGGAAACCATCTTCCCACAGCTGTGTATTACATGACGATTTAAATGTCTTACATTTTACATTTTTATCGGTAGGACCTGTGATAAATCTAAAAAGCATTGAGGGCTGATTTTACCTTTGTCTCTCAAACACCTGCCAAGGGCTGCCCCTTCTGGAGGGCCAGATGGGGTGAGCCACTGGGACTTCCTCCTGCTGAGGGCCTAGTGCGGAGGGCCTAGTGGGGGAGAGCCAAGGCCTAGTGCAGGGGACCTCATGCTTCAGCCAGGGCCGTGTTTGATAAAGTTTTCACTAGCTGCAGCAGCATGAGAGAAAAACAGGTTTTTGCTATATCAAAATTTTTCTTTGCGAAGGATAGTTATTAATGCCAAAACAATATATAAGGTGTGATGCAAATATACAGTGAATGCTTAATTTAAAAAATTACAGTAAAAGACACATCACCATTGATATCCTTCCACATATTGTCCTTTGCCTCGAACCCACTCATCTCATCATTCTTGACTCTTTCTGGAGCAGTTCTGGAAGTTCTTTTTCCTGAGTCTCTTTACCAGGTGTGGTAAAAAACGGTGAATGCTACTGCCTAGTACTAGCCATAGAAAGGCGAGTTCATAAAAACATTACCGGCTCGTCATCTACTTGGTTCCCTGGGTCTGGCATTGTGTGACTTGAGTCACTTCTCCAAACTCAAAATGACCATGAAAGGTCAATGTTTTGAATCGATTCAGTAAGCAGCCATGACAACACCAACTAAAGACACTCCCAGAAGAGGACTTCCAGAACTGCTGCAGAAAGAGCCAAGAGCAAAGGGATCAGAGTGTTCAAAGTGAGGGGCAAGATTTTTAATTTACCCATTCATCATATTTTTTAAATCAAAACTTACTGTAAAACTTTTCCAATCATTTGGGGAAGAATATTCCATATTTTATGAAATGATGTGCATGGTGGTGGCTGTCAAATGGCCTTTGCTGTATACTGATACTACTTTATATCAGTTTCAAAAACTTTTACTCTAATTTTCTGGCACTTTAAATCCTCAAATCTAGAAAACATGCTATTAGTATATATGGCAAACTCTTATACAAACCCACTGCAAGTTTAATCTTTCTTTGATAACTGACTAGAAAATTAGCCAGTGATTTTAAATTTGCATATATACAGTGTACTCTCATTCTCTCCCAGAAAACAAACATTAGAAGTGAACATAACAAAAATTCATTGCTTTAATCCCTTTATCATCAAAGCTTTGTTCAGTGATAAAACTGCAGGCTTTTTCTTTGACTATAAGAGGAGTGCATGTTAACTCTAGGGATCTGGAAAAATGAAGAAAAGGTAATAATTACCTTAGTTACACCCAAGTTTGTAGCCACTGTTGCTATTTTTATATATTTTAAGTGTGTTATAAACAAATAGCTCACCCTCCTCCTCATCTTCATGCATCTGTTCTTCCCTCTCTTCCTCTTCTTCCATCTTTTCCTCCCTTTGCTCCTTATTTTACACAAAATGAGGATTATATGGTTCCCACGTTAGTATAGGACATTAAAGATTATCAAAAAGACTCTGTTATCTAGCAAGTTTAGCTGCCTGTTTGTTGCAGTCTCAAATGCGGGTGCGCACTGGAGTTGTACAAATGAAGCTACGTGTGCTATAAAGATTGGGCTGATGATCAACATAGATAAACTGTGAGAAAAACTGCCGATGCTTCATTGTCTGAGCAATTTCCTTCAAGTTAAAATAGAGAATAATAGACATTAAATAACAGAGATTAGTATCTCCCTGAAATTTTCTTAAGGTTGAAAGAGGTAAAATTAGACAAAAAAGGAGATGTAGAACAGAAAACAAAGAGCTGTTAAGTATTTTGAAATAAGGAAAATACTTGTGAATTTTCTGCTTTTCATTGTCATAAGAACAAAATGGGCACCACATATTAAATTAATGCTTTTCCTCTCGGTAAATAGAATAGTGACGACAATTTTTTACTCTTAAAATCAAACTGTGCTTCAACTTGAAATAAGATTAATTCTGTAAATAAGAGAAGTAATGTTTTCTCATTTTGCTTTTAAGGAGTGGAGTAAGAGATTTAGCCCCCTGAGGAAATCTTTCTTCAGCCTTCCACACTGCTTAGGATTAATGTCTTTGGCTTTCGTAACAAGGACTTCAGTTTTGTAATTGATTAAAAAAAATCACCAAGTTTTCAGATAAAATATAAAAAGAAAAAAGACAAATACACACAGCATTAAACTATAAAATAATTGGACAGTTAAATGCCAGAACATGAATGAAGTCTATACCTGTATCAGACAACAAAAACTAAATCAGAAAAATCAACTCTACCTCCTTCTAGTAAAACATTGCCCAAAGAAACCTGTGTAGGACCTATGGAAAAAAATACTGTATAACCAGAGACTGGCACACACACAGTATACTCGTAAAAATGATCTATCCCATCATACAAAGCTTCTTCCAGGAAACCATGTGTATAAAATAGGCACAGAACTTTGAAAGGAGAAAATAGGTTGACTTGAGAACTTCAATAGCATGATATGAACAGAGGGATATGGTGACTAATGTAGGAAAGGATTCCACAGGAGGGAAAACAGAGTCAGAAGTAGAATTAAATCCATATTGGATATAGTTGACACAGTGAAAAATAGGTCTCCTGGGGCCACGTTGGAAGCACATAGTGCGGTGATATGAAAGAAAATAGTTCTCGGGTATCAGATTCAGAAAGGCCAACAGGCGAATCAATGGGGTAGACAAAAACCAATGGGGCGGAAGTGACAATTGCAAAGATATTCTAGATGCGCACTTGCTTGGCTTGTTGAGGAAATCGTATAGATGCAGATATGAGAGGCTTCATGCAGGCGTGCCAGATTTCTTATCTTGACATGGAAGTTTCAAAGCCCACGATGACTCCTCACGAGTTACTCCTTACAATCACAATTCGGTCGTGCCTCCATGGCGAATCGTGATTGGTGCAAGTGAAATGGTGAACAGGGGAGGTGAAAATGGGAATCTCACATAATCAGAGCCAGTGGGTCACCACAGAGACCCCCATGAAAGGAGTGGGCAGGGAATGTGAAGTTCCGGCTCCCTAGTTGTGGTGAAAACAAGGGTGTGAATTTTTGGATGCAAACATACTTTTGATAAATTCAATAGTGATTGTAACAAGCATGATAAAGTTCACACCTTCCAAAATAGTAATGGGAAAGATAAAAGCAACAGGCGTATAGACTACATAGCAAAAGACAAAGGGAATAGAAAACTAAGTGACAGAGTAAAATGAAATATATTAAATATGGCAATGACTGCAAGTGGTGGGAGACTTCTTATTAAAAATAGGATTCTTATTTAGAATCAAAACAAAATTCAGTTGTGCTATTTACAAGCAACCGCTAATGCAAAGCTTTAGAAAAGTTCGAAGTAAAAGGTTGGGCAAAGATTTATCAGGCTGATGCATACAAAAAAAGTGTATGATCACTGTGTTACACTATAATAACTATAACATGCAAGTGAAATATCATAGGTGACATTCATTTAGTACTAAAGACATGCAATGTGTCATTTAATGCTCATATTAACTGTTGTCAGATGATGTCAAATCTCTGTCCAAAGCAATTTAAAAAATTGTAATACCATGGGACAATTATATGAACCAAAAAGTAAAGTAAAAGTTATAAATCCAAAAAGAAATGAATATGGGACACTTTTAATACATCTTTCTCAGGCCTTTAACATCAACTAGGCAAAAACGTAAGCAAACAAAATCTAAATGCTATAATTTTATGTAGGTTTAACCACAGCATTTTGATGGTGAAAAAATATAAATGATCTAAATGTGAACAGTGAAAAATGTATTAAAGAAATAAGATAAGGGCTAAAACTAACCATTTGACCATTACCAGAAACTATAGATGAAGAATTTTTAAAGATATTGCAATATCAGTTCATGAAAAACATACATGATGATGTATAGCATAGTTTCTGGATTTTATTTTAAAATGAATATAGATATATATAAAGATACTTCTAGAGAAAATAAACTAAAATTAGTATGTATCAAAATTTTAATATCATTTATCTCTAGATATTGGAATGTATGTGATTTTTATTTTCATAGTGACTTTTGAATATTCATGATTTTTCATTTGAAGTTTTTCTATCAAGACTGTTTTTACTTTTCTCTCTATATGTAAAATTGACCTTTGTTTACTCTTTTGCTCAATTGCCCATGATCTTACAAACAGCCCACTGGCTTTTCACCATTTTGGAGAGAAAGGCAAGGTAGAGATTTTACACAAAGAAAACTAAGACTGAGGGAGCTAAAGTGGATTTTCTTTAAATGTCATTGTTAATAACCACAAAGCTGGATCCAAAGTCCTCGACTACTGTGACCTCAGACCCTCAGGCCTTTCCAGAGCAGTCTTCTGGATAAACCGTGTCACCTCTAGGCCCTTGTTCAAGTGCTGCTGGTTCAGGGTTCAAGTCCATTACCAGGGGCCCAAGGTGATAAAATATGTAAATCCATCACTTAATGTTATTCCTCATCTAACACATGAAGAAAAAGGTGAGTAGATCAGATTCATTAGTTCTGAGTCAGTAAGGAACCAAGGGAACAAGACAAATACATTTTCTTGAATCTTAAATGTGGAAATGAATGTGAGTTTCGAAGCCAGTCAGCTTAACAGGCTGATGCTTGAAGGATAAATGTCACCTGGTCATCGTGTTCTCCAGAGGCCCCTAGAGAAAAGACATGTTAATACATAATGTCAGCATGATTTGCATTTTAGACCAAACCGAAGGCAACTTCGAAGCATCACTCCAGGAGTGTATAATCCAGCTTCAGAACTCATAGTTTCACAAGTGATTCTGTGTCCTGTCCTCCTGTCCCTAGATGGCTTACAAGTCCTTCAAGCTTTACCCTTCCATTATTTATGAGCCATTGCCAAGCCCTCCAGTAGCATTTCTCTCAGTCATTGGACAGTTTTAATTCTTCTGCCACAGTTGAAATAGATTTTGAGTTTTTGTTCAGTGGAAAATGAACGAGGGCCTGTGAGAGCTGCTTTGTAAATGTCAACAATCTTCACAGAATGGTTTTGTTTCTTCGGATTGGGATGATTTTTCCACTTCCTGCATTAAGAGATCTAATTTTTGTACATATATAAATCAATTAAAGTTTTTTTACAGCAATGGAATTTCTGTTAGGATGGAAACAGTTTTATAATTTTTTCTGATTGCTTAATAATGCAAATCTTTGGAAAAATGCAAATAGCAATGAAAAGTTTCAGAAGAAAAAAGAAATATCCTGAACTTCCACCAAAATAAGAGAACTTTAGTAATATTTTGGTTAATGAGAAACATATAATGATGTATAACATAATTTCTGGATTTTATTTTAAAATGCATATAGATATATATAAAGATACTTCTAGAGAAACTAAAATTAGTGTGCATCAAAATTTTAAGATTGTTTATCTTTATTGGGATTTTAGGTGATTTTTATTTTCATAGTAACATCTTTCCATACTTTTACTGCCTAGACACTCATTTTAATTTCCAATTTTCCCCTACTTTTTTTCCTTGCCTTATCCACAGCATTACCCATAAAGACATCAGTATTAACCAAATGGTGCACACTTACACATCTCTGTCTATGATTACGTCATTAACTAAAGACAGAGGACTTGTGCCCATGCATATGTATGTGTATGGTTACGGCATTTTGTAAATGATGCAGTCAGGATCTTGTCAGTTACCAAAATGCAATTTTATTTCTCTGCTTTCCAAATCTGATGACACGGAAAGTCCTTCCTTTTCATGGTAGCAAATGGCCCGTTGTCTGAAGCTATCCTGTGTGTTCGGCCGCTCCTGTGACATGAGCAATCTCTGCTGCCTGCTGCCTTCTACCTGGAGCAGCACTGCAAGAAACACCCTTGTGCGTAAATTGTTATTGGACTCATGCTTCTATTTTTATGGAATAGAATCCTAGAAATTAACTTACTAGTCAAATGTGTAAGCATTTTAAATTTTAATAGATATTATGAGATTGCTTTCCTGAAAGGTTGTGAAATTCACATTAGCAACAGCAAACCATATGGGGACCTTTATCATGTGGCTTCATTGACAGCAGATGTCATTCTTTTTCATTTTTATTAATATGATTTTGGGGAAATAGTATCTTTCTTTTACCTTGACTGGGAGGGGCTATTTGTTTACGTGTGTGTTTTTCCCCGTATTCACATGTACTTTTTTGTGAATTTCCTATTACTTATACTGGGCTTTTTCATCAGTTTCAAAGAGTTCTTTATATGTATTGAAGGTATCACTTTAAAAATACATTAATAATTCTCTCATAAGTTACTAATATTTTCCTCAGCTTATCATGTCTTTTGACTTTATGACATTATTTTCCATATAGAAAAAATTTAATATAATGCAAAATCTATCCTTTTTGTACAGTTTCTGGGAACTCTATTTTGATTCAGTCTCCGTAACCCTTAGATGATAAATGTCTTCCTGTATTTTATTCTAACATTTTTGTAAAAAGTTTGTCTGTTAATCTACATGGAATTCTTTTTATAGAGGTCTTTATCTTCTGGATTGACAGATAATAATAAAAGCAAGATTATTTTTAAATAACCCTTTTTTCCCACTGGACTGAAATATACCACCTTGTCATATGTCAATTTTATTGCACGATATTCTCCACAATTTTATCATGCCCTGCTAATGTAGTTGCATGTTGATACTGTTGACTATAAAGGCGTGTGTGATAGTTTAGACAGCAAGTTTTTCTCTCAACAAGGAAACAGTGAACTTGGTAGCTGATTAGTTAAAAGCACTGCACAGTGGAGTCAAGTTGTTCTTGGCTTAATGTTACTTAACATCGCTCTCACTAAGCTATCAAGTAAGGTGACAGCATTTATCACAAACAGTCGTGAGGGTCAAATGAAGCAAGGAAGAGCATATACTAAAATCGGAAGGATACAGAGATTAGCACGGCCCCTGCGCCAGGATCACACGCAAATTCGTGAAGTGTTCCATATTTTTAAAAAGTAAAACATATATATAAGAAATAAATCTTCTCAGGTCTTGTTTGATATTTTCCAGGGTGGCTCTAATTTAATTCATAGAAGACCTGTGTGTTTCTTGTTAAATTTATTCTCAAGTTTTTTAAAGTTTAAGTTAAATTTGTTTGCAACTGATACCTAAAAATATTAAAATTATACATATTTTTGTGAGTTTCAGACTGATACACAATTGTAACATTTAAGTTAAACATATCTTTCTCCTCCAACATTTTCCATATCTTTATGATGTATTATTCTTAACATTTTTTTATTTTGTGAATATTTTTCCTACTTCTAGGTCTGGCTGCTATTGCCAATAAAAAGACAATCGTAATCTGTGTATTCATTCTACGCTTTTTACCAACCTCCCTGTTTGCCTGAATACACGATGATATCCTCAAAAGAGATCTGTGCATTCCTTCTTTATCAGTCTTTACATTTTCTGACCCATTTTCTTATCTTTATGATCTTCTCAAAACACTCTTTATGGTGAGGACGATGGTGCATTTATTGTTTTCCAGAGGACTGGGGGAAGGGCTGCCTGAGCGATCCTGTAGGACGTGATGGTCCATCCATAAAGAAACTGTCCTACTGGATAGTGAGCAGGTGACTCAGAGTGTGTCACCCGCATTAGAGGAGCAGGGACTCCACATTTCTGTTCTTCCCCGGCAGCCTCTTGCCAATGGTACACTGCTCGACCAGGGCAAGGATCCCACCTGAACTTCCACGAGCAGAGCTCGCATCTCTAGAGACCTCTGAATTCCTACCGTCCTCTGCCAACTCACCTCAAGACCTTAGTTTTGTGTCTTTCTGGCTATGAAGAACAAATGACTAATAAAAACTCCAGAAAGCTTTAAAACAGATGTCTTCCTCAACACAAAGACCAAATAATATGTTTTTGCTCTTTTTCTCTGAGTTAGGAAAGGACTGTAACAATTTACCCGTCCTCTCATCCGACAGGCATTTGTGAGGTTTCCTTAAGCTGACAGCTATGTGAAGATTAGTTTTGAAGGTTATCCATCTCTCTTTTGCAAGACCTGGTGTTTAATGGGAAATCACATGCTGTATGGACATTAAAAATGTGACTGCTGTGTGTGAAGTTTCACACAGAAGCAGAAGCAATGGTCAGGGCCTTGCGTTCTTGACACCCCATGTAGGATGCAGGGACTCACACAGGCCGTAGCAGGTCACCTTTATCAGCAGACAGGGAATAGAATTGCAAAAATTACTTAGTATTTTCATAGTCAAACACCTGTTTATTATTATTGCCTTCAGTGTTTACACCTTGCAGCTATCTTAGGGCTCCATAAGAGTGATGGCCCTGTATGGACTTCTCACGGAAAAGAATACCCAAGGAAAATAAATGCAGCTTGTAGAACCCACTGAACAAAGGACCCATTGAACAAAGAAGAAATCAGTGGCGATTTTTTTCTTTTTTTTCTTTTAAACCAGTGGTGATTTGGAAAGTCAGAGGTTTACAGTGAGAAACACCTGGATTTGCTGTGTTGCTTTGATTTGATTTGATTTGATTTGATTTGATTTGATTTCCTAGTTCTGAGATTTTTTCACACAGTATGTAACACTTAGGTGTCCTAATATGTGCTTGCAGGCTATTGTCAGAGTAAAGACAAATTTTATAAAGCATTCTGCACATAGTAAGCGTTCAGAAAGGAACAGTTTCTGTTATGGGTATGTTCTAACAGAAATGGAGAGTTCATTTGCATCAGCCTTGTTCTTTTCTGGTCATTTTTAATTAAGCAACTTAATTCATTAAAATTCATGAATCAGGGCCAGGAATGTAGCTCAGTGGCAAAGCACTTGCCTGGCAAGTGCAAGGTCCTATGTTCAATTCCCGGTACCAAATGAATAAAATGCACAAATTTTCTCAGACCACTGAATTTTAGCAATTTTAGCAATAATAGTCAGACTCTGTTTTCACCTGATTGCCAAATTCAAAGCCAGCATTCATCTACAAAACCCCCCTCATAAATCAAACAAAGAGAAAGATTGGATATGGAATATATATATATACTTTATCACTTCTTATTTAGTTTTAATCATAAAAGTAACACATGCTTAATTATTTTAAAGAATACCTAAGAATTAATGAAAATATCTGCTCAAAGATATTCGTTGTTGAAAAAATTTGACCTATTTCTGTTGAGGGCTTTATCTGTGCAAAACAAGCATAACATTAATGGTTTTCTTCCAAAGATTACATGAATTATGCTCAGTGAAAGTGCTCTATTATTCCTTCTAATTGCTAGTGTGTGTGTGTGTGTGTGTGTGTGTTAATTTTTTATTCAAACCTGCTTTCAGTGCATTTTTTGTGCATGTGTGAGTTAGTCCTCAAGAAATGCCAGGGAAGTCCCACTGTCTGACCTTAAAAACCCCAAATACAGTCTCTCTTTTTCTGGAGTTTCTTTTATATGTGTAGAAATCAATTTCCTGGAACACAGCTCAGTCTTACTCTATTGGCTTTATAATCAATCGTGTCATTTCTGTAATACAAATGGGAGAAATTTTTCCCCTGTTTTGTTGATGTACCATTTATGAGCTTTAGACTCTCCTGACACCACCAATAGGAAACTTCTGTTGTTTAAAGTGCTTTACAAGTCGCCAAGCCCCTCCACTCCCTCCCACTCCTGAAGGGTCTCTTCAGTGAATGCCAGGTGTTCTGATCCTGACTGACAAATGGGGTGATGAAAGCAATGAAGGGTCCAAAGTAACTTAGCCAAGGTCACCCAGCTAAAAACTGAGCACACAACTAGTCCGCGGAAAGCTCTTTGGCTGCTTTGCAGAGCAAATTGTCTAGTGTGGGTTGACACTATGTAAGCAGTGTACTAGAATTTGGTACATGTAGGAAGTATTTTCTTTGCACATAAGCTGACAAGCTACATATACCCGCAGCTGATTTTTAGCCAGGGTAAGACGGATGTGGCATCAGTGGCATGCTTACTAACAGGGCATTAATAACGCATATCCATCAGGAACCTATCCTTTGCTTTCCTTTGGTCAACAATACCTTTGTGTGATGTGAGAGTTTGTGGAACGCAAGCAACCTCATTCATTTGAACTCATTCGTTTCTGGGGAGGGAATTAATATCAAGAGCGTGAGAACTATGACTTCAGGAAGGCAATTTTTAAAAATGATTTATTTTTTCAAAGGAGTCTTCAGTTGACTGACAAAATGAGTACAGAAAAACACAGAGCGTTCCCACATACAGTACTCCTTCGGCCTCCCCGTGTACCTTCCCTGGAGAGTTTCTGGTGTGTCTTGCTTAGCACAGAATGTGTGTAATGACTGATGAGTCGATGTTACATCATTATGAAGTCCTTAGTTTACATTAGGGTTCATTGTGTGTGTGTGTGTGTGTGTGTGTGTGTGTGTGTGTGTGTGTGTGTGATACAATTCTGTGTTTTAATATCCACAATATCATGAATGTACCATAAAATAATATTGTACAGGATATGTTCGCTGCCCCCCCCCGCCCAATCAATTCATTCTTTCTAATCCCAGAAACCATTAACGTTTTTAGGTCAGTTTGCACTTTTCCTGGGCTTCACGTAGGTAGAATACACTATGTATCCTTCCTAGATTGGCTCCTTTCATTTAATAGTATGCATTTAAGTGTCCTCTGTGTCTTACGGCTTGGCGATTCCTTTGTTTCACGTGACACATAACATTATATTGTACGGATGTGCAACGGTTCATCCATTCCTCTACTGAAGGGCATGCAGTGTGGACCTCTCCCACAGCTCATCAGCTGTGAATCAAGCTACTATAAACATCTATGTGGGGGCTTTTGTGTGACAATGAGTTTTCAGATCCTTTGGGTAAATTCCAAGGAGTATGATTGTAGGTTCCTGTGTTAAGAGTATGTAGTTTTATAAGAAACTCCTAAGCTATTTTCCAAAATGACTATCATTTTACATTCAAAACAACAATGAATGAGAATCCCTCCTACATATGCAAATATTTAACATCTCTTAAACCAGAGTGCATCTTACAATCAATAACACCTCTTAACTGCTGTTACCATGTGGCAATCCCAATGTCATTGTTATTATTGTCTGTGATGTGAAACTGGGTCATAGCTATTTGTGTCATCACCACTGTAGATAAATTATATTCACTGCTTGTACAATACACGTTGAGTTTAATTGCTGTTTAATATGTCATCAAAATATGACACTATGATTTAGAGTTGGAACACATAGTTATCATTTATGTAAAATGGAGTAAGAACAAATCAATAAGATGCAAATCTGATATTTGTTGAGCAAATATTTGTTCCTGGGTGACATTTTATATTTTGTTAGAAAGTGACTATAAAATGCTTTACAGTATGTAAGAAGGAAACTTTCCCAAAATTAAATGAAGTTGTATTATATTTTATTACTGAAATGAACATTTAAAAAAAAGATTGTCTGTCATACACCAAGCAACAGTAGGTGGAGAAATCACCCAATTCCTTATAATAGGGGACAGAAATCTCAGCACAATAAGAACCTGGAGTAAGCAAATCATGCATTGCACAACGTTATCGTTATCATTAAGATGTACAGCATCACTTTATCAGAAACATCCTGCTGGCTGAGCAGAATGTGTTTAAAGTCCAGCACGAGGCCACTGGGGAAAAATGAAAAGTACGTGTTTAATCACATAGATAATGTTTGGGGTGGGGAGCTGGTTTATCTCAGCAAAACTTAAAATTACACTATCAAGGCAAACATACCTTTGAGGGAATTGTGAAAAACAGAATGTCACTGTGACCTACTGTCTAACTACTGGCCCCTGAAATCACTGCCATATTTTTAGTCTTTAAAATTTTTTTAGTCTTCAAGGTGTTATTGCAATGAAGCATTGTAGATGGGTGACGGCTGAGCTAGGGGAAGACTGATTAGAAGTCTTCAGGAATGGACATCGACCATATATTCTAGTTCTGGTGATTTCATGGACATCAATCTAAATAGTTAAATAATACTGCCACTAAAACCAACTATGACATGGTAGCTAATCATGATGGTGTAACTGGATCATTAAACCGCTCCATCTTTCTATCAACCAGCCATTTAAGGGCCATTTGCACGTGAATTGTGAGACCTAGTTTTTGTCTGAAAACTTTCTACTGAGAACTTCTAGTAAGATCAAGAAAATGCCAGCACCAAACTTGCAGAATAGACAATAGTTGTGCATACTCTAAATAAATTATGCCTCACTGACATTTCAGATGCCCCACAGGACATTCTTTTTATGGAAAAATATGAAAGCAAATAGGTTTAAAGAGTCAGAAAAGTTGAATTCTAAATACATTTTGGAATACACTAACTAAATTAGTACATTAATGAGTTAAATACATTAATTTATTTCATATTGATAGATGATTAAATATCCTATATCCATGCGGAAATAAATTGAAAGTTCCCTCAATAAGGGGAAATATAAATTGTCAGCAGTTAAATTTTTAGCATTATGTCATAGTTCATATTTTTGCTTCAAGGTAAAAAAGTATTACTAGAGTTAAAGGTCATCTTATTGTAATGAAAGATTTTACTCAGTAGTAACATATAACAAGTCAAAACATATAAAAGCACAAGGAGAAAAGTTAGTCTTTAACATAATTACAATTGATCAGGTCAGAAACATTGAGCATAGAGAAATTTAAACAAAGCAAGTAACACATGTGGTTTGATGAAACTACATAAAACATTTGTACCAAACAACTCAGAATATACATCCTTTACAAGTCAAGGTGAAACTTTTACAAAATACCTGTATACTGGACCATGAAGCAAATCACAACAAACTTCAAGTGTCTGAAATTAGCCAAAGCTATATTTTGATAAAAACTAAATGATATTGGAAATCAGTTTTTTAAAAATGTAAAAAAAAAATCCTGTTTAAAAATTAATCAATATATTTCTAAATCAGTCTTAGAATAGAGGTAAAATCCTGATGAAAATTAGCTGACTGGAAAGGAGGAAAATTCTGTCAGTATTTGCACAAAATATGATTTGTATATGAAGAAAATCCCAAAAGAATGTACAGATATAATTTTACAATTGATAAGAAATATTACAAATATATTATTAGACCCAGTAAGAGTTGAACAAGCTTTCTGGATTCAAAAATCAATATATGAAAATTAATTATATTTCTATATATAAGCAAAAAAACAATTAGAAATGAAAAACATCAGTATTGAAAAATGTCAAAGCAATCTTAATGCATTCTTTTTTTTTTTTTTTGCGCTGGAGATCAAACTCACAACCTCGCGTTTGCCAAGCAGGCACGCCACTGAGCTAAACCTCCGGCCCCTTTAATATATTCTTGATATATCTAAGATCTGTATTGGAAAATTACAACAGTAGACATTAAAGAAGGCCTAAATAATTAGACTAGAGCACGATTATGAACATACCAAGACTCTAAATTTATCTAAAGATTTAGAGCCATTCAAATGTCCACTTTGGGCATATTTGTAACTTTAGTTGATTCTAAAATTGATAAGAAAATGCAAAGAAAACCTGTTCTACATGGCATCACAACGGAGTATAAAGCTCTGGTACTAAACCATAATCTGTTGGTGAGGCGGACGGAGCCCTAACATGGGACAGAGTCCAGCAGCAAGCCTCCCCCCACCCCATGCACACTGGCTCATCACCAAGTGAAGAGCATTTAATAAGCAGTCTGGTAAATGTGTATGCACATGGGAGAAAGAGAAAGGAGTTCAGGTCACTAACAGAGAATCACATTTAACAAAAACCCTGACTTAATCAGGTAACAAGAGAATGTCTCAGGGACTGCAGTGTAGGGAAAGAGTTCCGAAACAGCTTGGTAAAACATTAGTCATAAAGGAAAAGATTAAAACACTTGACACTTCTATCACTAAAAACCTCTGTTCATGCACACACCCAGTCAGTGGGCGACAAGCTGGACTGTGGGTCATAACATGCAGGCACGCGCGTTAGAGAGGGTCGCACATGATGGAAAGGGGCAGTTTCTCTTTCTCTAGCTTTCTTTTTCCTGCCTCTTCCCATCAACACCTGCTTAAGGGTTTGTTTTGGTGTCATTTGGAGGGTCCCTATATTTAATAACTACTGAAATGGGACCACAAGTGTACCTTGATACATAGGAAGAGTGTGAACTCAATATTGACCCTACAGTGATCAATTTTCCGTGAAGTGTTTTGTCTCAGATTTAAGTGAGACACTAAATTAGGAAAAATTAAAAAGAAAGTGAAAAGATATCCTTGAAGAATACAGCATTAATTCCTGCTTCTTAGTGAAGGAGAAAAAATGAGTAATTTAACCTTAAAAAACATAGGGGAAACTGAATCTGAAAAGGAAGATTAAAAGTGTTTAAAAAAAGAAAGTGAAAAAGTACACAAGAAAGCTGAGAATGGTGAAAGATAGCATCTGAATGATCAAGGAAACACTCCATAGCAGTGAGGGCAAACAAAGACAAATACTGATAATTCTTGAGATATTAAAGAAACTCCTCATCTTAGATAGGAGAGATCTGGAGTTCACATGAATAACGGAGCATCCAGATTAGCCCTAGAAGCAGCCCTTTCTGCTTAACAATGGAATATTTTTTAAAACAAATTGAAGACAAAAAGAGAAAATGTATGGTTACTCTCAGGGAATTAAGTGCAAGTTATACTGTTTTAAAAACTGATAAATGGGAAAATCAACAACAGGAATAAACTCTAGTAAAAAAAAGATCTCAAATTATTAGCATACAGACTCAAAAACGTGGTATTCCTGTGTCATCAATAGGACCATTTGCACTGTCTGAGTTTCTGTCAATTCATTTTATTTTTCCCTTTGGAGAATCATGATGGAAAGAGGAAAAAGGAGTTTTTAAAAGACTGAAGAATATGAAAGCAGGAATCCGGATAGTCGATGATTATCCTAGTTTTACAAATAGAAGTGTTAATTAACATGCACCATCTGATAAAGCTGTGGCACCAGTCACACCCATAAAATGTTTACCACCAGGTGGGAGATACACTCAGTGGCACAGAGAAGGTGCGAGATACACTCAGCAGCACACAGCCTGCCTGGTACGCGTGAGGTTGTGAGTTCAATTCCTGGTACAAAAAAAAAAAATGTTTACAACCAATAATCTAACTTTTTTCCTTTTAAAAATAACCCTTTTGTACTTGGGCACATACCTGTAATCCCAGCACTCTTAGGAGGCTGAGGCAGGCAGATTACCATGAGTTTGAGGCCAGCCTGAGCTACTATGTTGTGAGTTTAAGGTCAACCTGAATTGCATAGTAAAACCCTACCTCAAGAAGACAAAAAATTAGTAGTAGTAATAATAATGCAAAAAAATGATCCTTTGGTTTATTAACCTGCAGCATCTGCACCGTTAACCTTGGCTGGAAAAGGCGTGAGCATGAATGTCAGAAAGCCTTGCTGCTGAAGCGTGGGTGTAGCTTCCCTTGTGTGTGCCAGTGTAGACAGGAGCCAGTAGACGTGAACGCTGACAAACAGCAACCCACACGAACGTTTGGAGCAAAGAGCACAGTTTACAAGCACCCGTCTGGGACCACCCTGCTTTTGATCATATGGAAGTGACTCCTGTACCCAAAGCCTGTCCCTCCTCTAATCTGGGTCTCTCCTGGGGAGGTGCTGGAGAACATTTAACGATTGTGAAAAGTGATTTTTGAAGGTGAAGAAAGCAATATACCCTTCCTAAAGGTCTATGTTTGTAATATGAATTTCTGTGGTTTTAATAATGGAATAGATTATTGGAACAAATCCCACATAATTTTACGTATTTGTTAAGAGGTTATTGTTGTTTTTTCAAGTAGTGAGGTTTCCTTAGGATATATCTGTGGATTCCTGCTCTTTCATATATGTTCCATATATTACTTCATATATATTCTTATATTGTTTTTGCACTCTCTTTCAGGGAAAATTTCATGGAAATCCAATGCATGTAGCTGTGGTTATTTCTAATTGTTTAAGGGAAGAAAGGAGAATATTGGCCACAGCCAACATGCCCGTGCAGGTAACATTTTCTGAGCTCATTAATAACTCAACAGAGGTTCTTAACTTCTTCCAAACCAAATTCTTCTATGTTCTGATGCTACCTTTAGCCCAGTCACTTGTAATCAAGATCTTGGAATCATCTCTGAGTAGTTTTTTTTTGTTTCTTTCTCTCCATATTGTAATAATCATCAAGTCTTCCCAGACTTCATTCATTTCTAGAATCTTACGTATACGTTTCTTTCTGCTACCACTAATCTAGGAATATGGTGACCCCCCCCCTTTAGCTAAAATCATAATTTTCACTTGGACTTTGTTTCCTGTATCACATGTATCGTCACTGACCGATCTGGCCTATGATCCTTCAGTAGTTTTCTATTTCCTATCACTCAAGCCTAAACTAGTCTCCCAGCAGGAATTTTGTCTTACAGAAACTTCATAAACACTTGTTGATTACTTGAGTGTAATTTGCCCTGATGTCCTTTAGATTAGTTTATCCAAAAAAAAAGAAAAAAAATAGATTAGTTTATCCCACTGTAATGAATCATGTATCAGAATGCTCATCACAGACAACTAAATGAATTGATGAAGTTTCAGAGGAATACTTTTCAGTTAATGCTTATAAAGTGAAGAAGTACACTGCGTTGAATAGTCAGTTTTCCAAAGGACATCCCCGTAATTTGGTAAGTCATACCACCATATTTTGAAAGTATAGCAAAAGTCCCTTTTTAGCTATTAAAATTTCTCAGGGTTAATTACCATCACATGATGAATGTTTCTGGAAGACTCTGAAGTTTTAACAGCTTAGCTTCTTAGGTGGTGAAGAATATTATCGTTTCACTTAAAAATTATAGCAAGTTCCTAAAGTACGTGTAAGTTGATACAATGCCTTTGGCGTAAAAACCAAGACTACAGTGACTATAAAACATTCTGAATATGCACGGGGTAATCAAACCTACAGGTGTGTCAATTTAAAATTAGGACAATAAAAGACACTTCATCATCAATCCCTCTCAAAACACTCCCTTGCTCTGAACGCACTTTTCTCATCATTTTGCCACGACAGTGTAACTAGGCGCTCACAAACAAATGACTTCCAGAACTGCTTTAGACCGTGGCAAGAACGACAGAATAAGTATTTCCAGCATGAGATGTAGCATTGTGAGGGGGGTGGTGGCAATTTTCTTTTGCTGTTATAATTTTTTTAACCTTAAGAATTCACTGTGTGTTCTGATCACACCTCCTATATTCTCAGGAATCTTTTTTTGTTCTTCTCTTATCTCTGGTCGTGTGTGTGTGTGTGTGTGTGCGCGCGTGTGTGTGCGTGTGTGTGCGTGTGTGTACGTGTGTGCTGTTCTCTTCAAATGTCAGCTATTATTCAAGTGGAAACATTTGTCACTCTGAGAATAATCTGCCAGTACCATAAACTCGCTGTGAAAGAAGCACTGGTTTGTAAAATTTAACTAGGTAGACAAATAGCAGAGACCAAAATAAGAGCTAGGAAACTGTTTTGAGGCTTTCTCACCCCAAAGAGTGTGGTATGTGGGGAATATCTGACCACGCCTGGGGACCATGGCTCCCCCTCGAGTTCCCTCCTCTGATTTGCGCAGGTTTTAGCCGTCAGCCGTTCTAACCGTCACTCCCACTAAGCCGTAGGAAAGGCACAGCTGGCGTGTCTCACGGTCACCTCCAGGTAGCTACAGAGCTTCACGTCTAAGAAGTGGAACTCAGGGAGGGGCAGAGACCTCTCTGCTCAACCAGACCATGTTTCCACTCCTCTGTAAAGCTTTTGTCTGGGAGTATAACTGCATCCCATCCCAGCAGATGCAACCTCCTCAATGGTGAATGTAAAGACAGTTTAGGGTAGTGTTATTGCCCTCATTTTTTTTTTTTTTTTTTTTTTTTGGTACGAGGGATCGAACTCACGACTGTGCACTTGCAAAGCAGGCACTTATGCCACTGAGCTAAATCCCCCAGCTCTTATACTCATTTTTATAGCATTTCAAAAATGGTGTGATTCTGCTACAGAAAATAGGAATATTTTAAAATCATCAAATCATCTGTTACTTCAGAGATGGCACACAGGCAGCATTTGAGAGTGTGTGTTTTCTTCCGCTCAGACACTTGAGTTTGTATCTATATACATAGTTATATATTTTTAAATAAAGAACAGATACACATCTATGTATAAGCAATACATCTCGAAGCTCTGTGTGCATACACATGGCGTTTGTTATAATCTTTCCAGTTCCTTAACCTTTAACATCATTTGTATTGTTTCGTTAACTATTTTGTGACAGTGTGGTTGTTGTTTTGGGACTCGGGGTTGTTTTGGTGGTGGTTGTTTTGGGGCTGGGAATGGACCCCAGGGACTTGGGCCTGGTAGGCACAGTCTGGATGGCCGTTTAATTTTTGCTGTCATGCTGATCAAAATCTCAGCTCAAAGCGTTCACTGTGTGTGTTGCATTCATCATGAACCCGTTGTGTCAACAGCAGTGAAATGTCGAGACCCTTTTTCCAGGGACCCCTGGAGAAATCCTTACAGAGTTCTTCAGTTTCAGAAAGACAGAGGAACGTGGAGCACAAAGTGGCTGCCATCAAAAACAGCGTGCAGGTGAGTGATGTCGGTCGCATGGACGCTGGGCCAGTGTGGGGGGTCACTGCAGGCTTAAGCCAGCACCTTTGTCCTTGGCTCCCACGTGGGTGTTTACAGAAATCGCGGGACAATTAGTTAATAAGACATGTTTCTCTTATGGCTTCTCTTTATATGTGGATGGTTTCTTTATGGGAAGCTTTTTGACTCCCATTTGCATTTCTGTCAGAAAAGTAAAGGCTATCAGAATATCTGTTTCTTCTTGAATGAGCTGTGGTAATTTGTGCTTTTCAAGAAATGTCTGTTCCAACTAAATTGCCTTTATCAGCATAAAGTTGCTCATAATATTACTTTATTTTCCTTGGAATATTGGAAGAATCTATAACAGTATCACCTCCGTCGTGTGATACTGGTACATCTGTTTTCTTTTCTGGCCCCTAGCCTGTCTGGATAGAGATGTATCAGTTTCACTGATCTAGAAAAGATTCCTTACGTAAGCTTACTCTCCACTATATGGTATATAAAATGGAACGCCAATTTCCCTTTCTAAAGCTTACACAGTGTGTTATTTTTGCCTCTTAAAAACGCAATAACAGTTTCATGAAGTTAGACAAACAGCGTTTAAAGGTAAGTTGCGCCGTATGTGGTACAGTGAACTTAAAGGACAGTATTTCCAAGCGTTTGCTTTCAGACTTCTGATCGAAAGGAAGTAGATGTGCAAAGCCTCTGCTTCCGCTGTGCCAGAAACAGTCAGGTTCTCAGGACAAACTCGAGGCAAAATGCTTTGGTGTCCTGTAATGTGTCAACAGTGGCTTGACTGACTTCACACGTGGGTGCACGCCGAGGGTGATTCACTGAGATTTACACCCCTCACGTCAGTCAGGCCTACGTCTTCATCTCTCCCTCTCTTTCTCTTTCTTTTTCTCCCTTTCTCCCTTTCTCCCTTTCTCTCTTTCTCTCTTGCTTTCTTCTCTCTGTGGTGCTGGGGGCCACAGAGAGCCTCACACCCATTGGACAGTGACAAGGCTGGATGGAAAGGCGAGACCCGGCCTCCTCTTGTCCTCTGGTTCTTTATGACACCAAGACCAAGTTGGACTCCAGCGTAGACCACGTGCCTGCCAGCTCCTTCCCTGTCCTGGTCCCCTCCCACGTGCCCTTCTCCTGAGAACACTCCCTCCACAAGTCCCGTGCTGCTGTCCACCCTGGGGTGACTCCAGGGAGCAGGCGCTCTCCCTAGTGTGGCTAACCTTGGTCCCTGAGAAAGGCTTTGGAACGGGCACTCCTGCGGCCTGCAATTGTCTGGGGCCGTCAGGAGGTCTTTGTAGGTGCTTTCTGGTGTTTTCACAGTGGCGGCCACCGATGGCGACATCTGAAAGTGTTTCAATTAGTTTAGCATTGGCTTTTCCTAGTTATGGTCTAATATACTTTCATTCAGCTTGATGTACTTTCTATTAGAAGACCCTGCATGATTTCTCTTCTTTTAACTTCTGATTAACGTCCACGTCAGAACATGGAACTTGGTATTTTAATTGTTTATACTGTCTCAGGCATGGGTTTTAGTAGCCTGTAGCCATCCACAATCTTGGCTCTACAGAAATGTAACATTGAAGTGAAATGCTGCGGGTGATGACAGCGGAGTGAGAAGGAATAGTGCAGGTCTTCATGCTAGACTAGACCGGATGTGAATTCCAGCTGGGGTTTTTGTTACTCTGTGAGCAAGCCTCCCCTTCCTCACTTGGAAATCATTCACTTTGCAAAGTTTGCTAAAAAGATTCATAGTTTCTATTATTATGCAGACAATATGGTGAGTAGTCAATAGTTACTTGTTCCTTTTCTAAGGTTTATAAATATCAAGAAAATCATGTGAGAGAGCAGGATAACAAACAGGGAGAAAAAGAGGAATCATAGCTGATGTGAAGCGCTTATGAACCTGCCCCAAACATGTTTTACGTTGTTCCTGCCCTGTGATCTCACAATTCCACACATAACTTCTGTGGTCCTCCTTCCTCCTCCGCTCACCCATTGGGCCATTTTATGGGAAAAGAAGCTGAAACACAAAGATATTTTCGTCACTGCATAAGCTGCATAAATAAGTCACAGTGTAGCCATATAAACTCTGACTCAAAATTGGATGGTTTTCTCAAAGAGTAATTTAACTAAAATTTGGGATTTGTGGAGAAAGATCTGCTACGGGTTGATGCAAGATTTCTTAGGACCTGTTGGAATGAGTAGGCAGTGGAAATTTCAACTTTCTGTGAGAAAAAGGGAAGTGTGTAGTCTGGAATGTAAGAAGCAGTGCGTCCACCTTTGGTTAGGGGTAGAGGGTCAGAGTCAGGCTGCCAGACCCGGCCCAGAACTCGTCCCTGAGGAGCTATGTATGAGTCCTTTCTATCCTCAGCCTCTGCTGTTTGTCCTATAAAAAGCAAGGGTGACCCGCACCATGAGTAGTGTGAGACTTTTAATGAGATATTGCATGGAAAGACTTTCACCCAGATCTTAACATGTAACCACTGTTATGATGGAGCAGGGAAACATCACCAAGTTTGGAGAAAGGTAAAGTCTATCCCAAAGACAGAAGCAGACGAGAAAGCATAGGTTCTTCTTAAGACCCGGGAAGAGAAAATACCCAGACTGAATCATCGCAAAGTTACTACAGCATGTTTCAATGGAGACTTAAGCCAAAGCTGATCACTGGCACACTAATACATTAAAAAAAAAAACAAAACAAAACTTCTCAACAGTTGCAAAAGGGTAAAAACACTCATTTTCTGCAGTTTAAAAAGAAAAAATGAGTGTGGTATCACTTAGAATAACTGAGAAATGAGAGGTCAGATACCAAAGGATTTCCAAACAAGCAGAAAGAAGAAAACAGTTGGAAGAGCAAGTTCAACCATTTCTAGCATTAACCAACTTTTCTGTGAGTTAGTCATTGTAGAAAAGCAATTTTGTTGTAGTCTATAGTTACTATCAGAAGCTGGAAGCACCAAACAGTGTTAATTAAAAATATTCATGATGTTATTTCACTGGCATGCTTAAACATCGCCACGTACTATGGTATTTCCTTTTGAATGAGTATATTTTCTTTTGTGTAAAGATGACAGAACAAGACATCAAATACTTAGAGGACCTGCAAGATGAATTTGACTACAGATATAAAACAATTCAGACGATGGGTAAGTTTTTGTTTGTCTATAACTCTACATAGATAGGGACAGGAAGGCAGTATAAATATTGGGCCTTAATTTTACTGGGAATTGATAAGCAAATTTGTTCTATTTTCGTAAGTGAGTCTTTAAAAAACAAAAGAGGATGTAGACAAGGAACATATTTTTGTTTTTGCTTCTTTTCTCAGACAAAAGGAGAGAGATTTTTTTACTTTAAACTAAATTACAGATTCTGTACCGAATCACCTTCATGAAATATCAACATTCATCTCCCTCAAAGTAAGGACATTCTTCTAAAGAATCTGACTATCACACAACTGATAAAAATCCGATAAGGTCAGGGAATTGCTGCATGATTTTTTAAAGTATGATTTTCAATAATTATAAAGTAGACATTTGCTTCATAGAAGAAAAGCTGGAAATTAAACAAAAGCACTAAAAAATAAAAATAATATGAGATAAACAATACACAGATAATCATTGTCAAAAAAATCACATTTTCTTCCAGCCTTCTTTCTGTATGTTCACATACATAGCTACATATCTATTTTCAAACAATGAGACATCTTGCTACTGTAGTTTTATTTTTCAGTATTTCTCCAGATTAAAAATTCTTCCAAAACATAATTTCAATAGTTGTATAAGTGTTAAAATATAGGACACTGAAATATGAATTTCTGTGGTTAAGGATTGATGTTAAATACAATTACACTGTTTTTAACAAATGAAGGGAAAAAATGAAAATATTTTTAAAGCCTATGTTTTACAAGTGACAATAAGTTGATAATTTAAAGAATGCTGCAAGTACTGGGACAACTGGTGAGATCCTAACTAGGTCCTAACTAGTTAATAGGAGTAAACTGATGCCAGTTTACTGGTTTTGATTGTTGTAGTTGTACTGCGTTTATGTCAGACATAGGAGGTGCTAAATAAGGACTTTATTAGTGGGAGTCTGATTTATTTTTGCAAAATTTTTTGTAATTAAAATTATTTCAAAATAATTTTTAAAAGTAAATCAGATGTAAAACTTTCATTGATAGAATCACCTTCAACTATTAAAACGTTAGCTTAAAATGCTTCTTGATGGAAGTATGGATGATTGTAAGCAAACATTAACTTGTTATAAGTAAGGAGGAGAGTGTTCTGTTTTCAACTCTTGGCACCTTCAGTATGGCTAGATTTCTATGCAGTATTACTCCTAATATTCATGATTATGTGTATGTACAAATTGTCCTTTAACAATAAATGCCATAGCTGGACCTCATGGCCCACGCTGTAATTCCAGCACTTGGGAGACTGAGGCAGGGGAGTGCTGCAAGTTTGAGGCCAGCCTCAGCTACATAGTGAGTTCAAGGCCAGCCTGAACTGTGTAGTGAAACCCTGTCTCAAAAAACAAAGAAGAAGAAGAAGAAGAAGAAGAAGAAGAAGAAGAAGAAGAAGAAGAAGAAAGAAGAAGAAAGAAGAAAGAAAGAAGGAGAAGAAATGGCATAATGTGGGTGTAATCAACAATCAAAAGGATCCATGATCCTATAAAGTTTTAGAACAAACAAATTTGATAAGAATTAGTCCATAGAAGATAACATCTTCCCAAATTTTATATATGAACCACCTGCTGCATCAGGGCAGCTCACGAAACTCCGGAGGGAGGACGGTGGGAGATGAAGAAGACAGGAGTCAACAGACAGAAGCTGGGGTCAGGTGGCGCCCGCGCTGCTGATGGGAGAAAGGATGCCCAGCACCTGCAGCACATTTATTTATACAATCAGCGCAGGAACAAGTTTGTGGAAGTTTAAGGGGAGGCTAGGGCCTGGGACAGGAAGAACACCTAAATATTAGCAGAACAGCAAGTCAAGAGGAAACTGTCAGTAGTATCTCAAGCGAAGGTCAGGTCACCATGGCAACAGCTCCCTGAGCTGTACAAATCCCATGAGAAGCAGCAGCCTTCATACCCACGGTATAGACGGCTTCACTCCCAATGACTACCCACTGTGAGAATTAGAATACTGTACAACAAAACACACCAAGCCATAGATCTCTTTTGAATTTAATATATTACTTCTTGAGTATCTTTAAGATTTTTCAGTGCTTCTTATGCATCATGAAGAATTCATGTGACCATTTTTATCAGTTAAAATGACAAAAATATTCTGTTTGTGTCTGTTATAACTGAAATGCAAGGTAACAAGGACACAAGTCTTGATGAACATGGGAAAGAATTAGCTACTAAAGTTTTCAGCTGATAAAATGCTACACAAGCAAGATTTTGTCACCTCTGGGTTCTAAAAATTAATGAAATTATAAGTGATTGCAGCCAGGAAAGGGTTCCTGGAGATTAGCGCTGTGAGTTTGCAGAGAAATCAGCCACAGAATTGTTCCAGAATCTCATTTTCACAGTTTCGCGAGTCAGCTTAGCACCCATAGTCCGTGTTTTTATGAATATAAATGGCTGATGTAAACAACCATACGCTGCAGAGCAATAAGGGTTAATGTTCAAATTTTAAAATACGATGTTTGTAAAATACACCACCATTGAAGAGCATAGACTGTTTTCATTTTGTATTAACTATTGTTGTTATTTTGCCACTCTGTTATTTCCAATTTTATTGGGAATCCAGCCCATTGTGCAAAGCAAAAGGGAAAATAAAAGATTTAGTCTTTATTAGTTCTTAGACCAAGGAGATAAAACTAACTCCAGCAGGCGGTTTCTTGCTCATAACTCCTGAGATTGCGTGGGAAATAGATCTCAGAAAGAGTCAAACACGATTTAATTCTGGGTACAAAGGGAAGTCCCTTTCTTTCCTTATTCATCCAAAAAACCAAGCCTGTCATTAATGCTGAGGTGTGCGGTGAGGAATCCATTACAAAAGCTTCTTCATCTCCTCCCTCCACCACCAGAAAATAAGCCGAGAGTGAAGCGTGGTCTAGAGTCCCAGGGTCTCTAAGATAAAGCCACTGTGTTCCTTGGGCTTGGATGTCATGCTTCCTGGCTCAGTGCGCACCTTCCTGAACTCAGCTCCCGAGCTCGGCTCTCGTGGGCCCTTTCGTTAGTCTCTTGTGGCCTAGGTTGCTGCCCTTCCTCAAGCTGGTTAGGGTTGCAGACTGAGCCTTCTCGGCTTCCAGCAGTAGGGAGCTTTGCCTTGGAGAGAATTCCGAATCCCATGTCGCTTCCTTCGCAGATCCGGGAGACAAGAACAGTGCCCTCATGAATCAGGAAGTGTTGACACTGCAGGAAATGCTCAACAGCCTGGACTTCAAGAGAAAGGTTGGGGAAGACTCCGAATTTGGTCGTTCACCTATTTCTCTGTCTGTCTGTCTGTCTGTCTGTCTGTCTCTCTCTCTCTCAGCTAATCCTACTGAAAAAAGTCATGCCCTTAGATTTTATCAGTTGCATTTACAGTGAGTGAGTAACAGGCTATGTTTCTAGGAACAGGGCTTGCGATTTGGCAGGTTCAGAGTTGCACCTCTCTCTCTGTCTTGCTTACGTGACATATTTACTGTAGCTATCATCAGTTCCAAGTTGGAGGTTTTACTAAATGTTTTTTCAATATTTCAGTGGATTTACTTAATTTGCTAAGATGGGTTCCAGTGTGTATGTGTAATTAGAAAATCACCTGGTGAGTGTGAAAATTTTACTGGACCTAAGTGTTATAATTCTTACTTTGAGAAATGACCCTGCGTTAAACAGGTCTATGGATTTCAAATTAGTTCACTGGCAACTGAACATACTCAGTCTAACCTCTCCCCAGTGCGAAGAAGAGCTTTTTTCTTGGTCAATGGAATATTTTTCATGAAGGAAATGTGTTTATCTCCATCTGTTACTTCTCTTTGCAGTGAAATACAATTAATATTTCACCAGTAACTGATGGCCAGTAGTTGATTTGAAAAGTTCAGCTCCATTTCTTTTGTTCAGGAATTTGTGTGAATATTAACCATGCAAAACTTTAAACTTAGCTATATATATGACTGTAAGCATGCACGTAGTGAACCCAAGGTAAAACTGAATGCTTTTATGTATAATAAACCTATGCTATATATTTGCTGCATGCCATGTTATTCTACTTTACAGATAAAATTTTGAGGCGAGAAAGGGTGTTGGAAATCACTGGGCGCATTCGCGTGGTTGCACAGATGAGAAGGCTGAGTCCCAACAAGGCAGAAAGCTTTGCCTCAATTCTGATAGCATGTGGCAGTCAGGGCAAAAACTCAGGCCTTTGGAAGCTGCGCTTCTCCAAACCCTACTAAAGACCTAATTAACACAGAAAGGCTTAAAACTTAGTCTAGATACTTTCAACTAAATGAATTATCATATTCATAAAAATAAACATTTGTAAACATTCTTTTAGGAAGCATATGCATAGATTTTTCTGTTTGTTAGTGATGCTAGGGAGTGATGCAGGGAGTGGTGTATTGTGCATTCAACCCTGCCTATTTTTTTTAATTTGGGGGTAGGATTTCACTACATTTCCCAGGCTGGCCTCCACCTTGCACTCCTCCTGCCTCAGCTTCCCAGGCAGCTGGAGCTATAGGCGTGAACCTCCAGGCCCAGCTAAAGCTATGGTTGTGTGACTGCAACTTTCAGAAGTCACCAGTTCAACTTTACTTGGACTGAAACGCACAAGAATGTTAAACGGTGGTTCTTCTTCTTTCCTGATGACTTGAGCTAACAGCAGTAGTTTAACTGTTTGGAAAGGCCGTGCTGTGGCACACAGAAGTGAACCCTTGATGGAGTATCCGGTCAAGCTTTCAACCAAGTCTTTCTCTCTCTCAGGTGCAGTTGCTTTCTAAGTTACATTCTGGTGGTTTCTTACGAGGATCTCTCTGTCTCTCTCTCTCTCTCTTTCTCTCTCTCTCTCTCTCTCTCCCCTCTGTACTCTTGTTTCTAGGAGGCCCTCGGGAAGATGACGCAGATAGTGAATGAGACAGACCTGCTCACAAGCAGCATACTGATGGAGGAGCTGCAGGACTGGAAGCGGCGACAGCAGATAGCCTGCATCGGGGGTCCACTCCACAATGGGCTCGACCAGCTTCAGAACTGGTAAAGCGAATTGACTTGAATTTCTCGTGAAAACCACAGGAAGTACAAAGCTGCAGTGTCTCTCAGCCAGAGAACAGAGGTTTCCATTTAACTTGCTGAGGGCGTATGAGCAGCTGGGAACCCGACAGTAGAACACAAAGTTGGATTTGTACAAATGTTCATCTTTTTCACTCCTTGGGGCAAGAGGATGATGGTTCTGCAGGATGCATAAGAATTGCTTACTCTTCCCATGCAAAATAGCAATCTGAAACTCTTAAGTGGATTTTGGAAACCAGCAGTACATTTTCTTTAAGGATATAGTAAACACTAGCTTCACAATCTAGAAAACAGTTGTCTCAGCTTTTTCCACAAGCATCTTAAGATACCAGAATTAAACATTAGTTTTGTGTTTTTAATATAGACATTTATTTTGTTAAGGATGTTGGTCAAAAGATGCAAACTTTCAGTTAGAAGAGAGGAGTAAATTCAAGAGATCTGTTGCAGATCACAACTGAAGTATATTATTGTTTGAAAATTACTAAAGAAAGTAGAGTATAAGCAGTCTTACCAGTATAGAAGCATGTGAGGTGATGCACTCTATTTGGTACTGAGCCGGCCCTCCTGCAATGTTTAATATATCCAAGTATCATGTTGGATACTGCAAATATATACATTTTTGGAATGTTAGTTATAAAATAAGTTACCAACATCTAAAATGGTTATTTCGGTGTGACATCTCCATCTGTGTACACACACAGGCAGGTAAATGTAGCTATTATTATCCTTTTCAATACCAGATAAAATGTGAATAGTGTTTCCACCTCATAAGCACAAAATAAAACTATCTGGCTGGAGGAAAACATTGTAAAGTGTATAAGGAACAAAGATGTTCAGATGCATTCGAAATTGCTTCTCTAAGAGTGCGAATGAGACCGGTGGGAGTGCGCAGACCTCCGGAGAGCGCTGCTGCCAGGAAGGAGAGGAGCGGGCGCATGGCCAAGCTTGACTTTGGCTGGGGAGGTGTTTGCACTCTCTAACGCACAGCATTCTACTGAGAGAACAAGGCAAATAATAAAAAGGAGCAGTAAAGGACTTTAACAAACCAAGCCGGGACTGGAAAGCCCCGTCCACAACCTTTCCTCGTACGTCAGGAAGAGCTTTTAGCAGCCAGGTGGATTTCTCAAATCTGATGATGTGTTTTGCCCCAACTCTGATGATATGTTTTGCCTTTCTTGTCCATTTCAGCCTTTCTTGTCCTTCTCTGAATAGAGAATGGTTTGGACAACCATTTTAATTTCTACATATCTTCTGCCAGAGTCCCTGATCATTTTTAACTGATACTTAGGGCTAGAGCTTATAAAATACAGTGTGTATGTGTGTGTGTACACGCATGGAGAGAGATTCTTCGGTACTCTACACATTGTAGTCTTCATGTCATGAATGTGTTTTGTAATTTTAAATTGCTATTGCTTTGCCTCTTACTGGGGGTCACATCTCTAACATATATATACTTCCCTCATGTAAACAAAGGCTAATGGAAAGGGCTGTGATTCCAGGTACCGACAAAACTTCATAAATGGTGTCTCTAACTGAAGAATACATTAGAAAACAGCAGAATCATTTAACATGTGTGATGCAGATTCAAGAAGGAATGGATTAGAAAAATAACTATCACTAACCCTAATTGGAATTGACTCATTTTAGTTTGATAACTATTTAATAATTTAACATCAACTGCTAAAATATTCAGTTATTAAGTGGAAAAACTATCATTTGCTGTTCAATAGCTTTACCCTACTGGCAGAAAGTCTTTTCCAACTCAGAAGGCAACTGGAGAAATTGGAAGAGCAATCTACCAAAATGACGTATGACGGTGACCCTATCCCTGTGCAAAGAGCTCACCTGCTGGAAAGAGTCACCTTCTTGATCTATAACCTTTTCAAGAAGTAAGTGAACCATGTTTGCAGCAGCACTGTTTGTAATAGCTGGATCTTGGAAACAACCTAAGTGCTCATCAACTGAAGAAGGGATAAAAAAGATGCAATATTTTTATAGAAAGGAGTACTACTCAGCTATAAAGAATGATACACTTGAGACATTTATAGGTAAATGGATGCAACTCAAGACCATATTCATAAGTGAAATAAATCAGACTCACATGTGTAAACATCATATTGTCTCCCTAGTGTGAGAAGCTGAAAGAAATAATATATATGGTAGTTAAGGTAGTTATACTACTAATTTCTCTTAGTTCATTGAAAAGGAAGATTTGTGCTAGTATTATTTGGACAATTACATGCAGATATCTTGTACCCTGAGTGACTAATTTAAAGATAACAATATGTAATTATTAACCATTGTTGCCTTCTATCACATTTTGAAATTTTAGTTTTTTCTTTTTAAAGTTAAAAAAAAAAAGAAGTAGTAAGTGCAGTCTTATCCGTGCCATGCAGTGTCTTCCGTCCCACAAAGCTGCAGGGGCATCCTCCCTGAGGTTCTGGGGTTCAGGTGAAGGAGTGGCAGGGAAGTTTGAACAGTGAGCCCCGCGAAGAAGTTAATTGAGCCCCTAGAAAGTTCCAGAAATCGCATCTCTACTTTCACTACTTATTCACTAATACTTCTCCCACCAACCAACTCAGTTTTCCATGAGCTAAACCTCGGCACCCACCTACGGCTCAGTTTTAACGTTTTCGAAAAGATCTCAAGGGTTTGTTTTCAAATGCTTATCCAAGAAATGAAAAGTAGAGAACATTTTTGAGCTCATACGCTCACTGAAGAAAAAGATGCTAATATGTGCCAGATGTCCTAATATGCAGTCTAAAAATGACAATTTTTACAAACGGACCCCTTTTGATGACTCAAGTATACTAACTAGGAAATAGTCACCATCATTACGTGGGGACAGTTCTTGGGCGTTTTCCTATCTTGTGACCATTACTTAGGAGTAGCTCCTGGGAAATCCTGGGTGTGACTGAACACCTTCTCAGCGTAGACGGTCTGGACCTGCTGAGAGGATGGCACCCTGTGCCCCTGTGGTTTGCAGTTTGTCCATGTGTGCAGTGCCTTTCGATGACGGGCTGGTTTTCTTTCCACCTAGCTCCTTTGTGGTGGAGCGACAGCCCTGCATGCCAACCCACCCGCAGAGGCCACTGGTGCTTAAAACCCTCATTCAGTTCACGGTGAAGCTAAGGTAGGCAGAGCGCCTCGTCTCGGTCCATGTCTGCGCGTTGTCCCAGGGAGGAAGCCGGTTCCTCCTGCAGTGCCTCTCATTCAGCCTGTCTGTCTGGAGCTCTGGGCCTCTGTAAATCCCCAGGCCTGTTACCATGCCCGCCCTGCTTGTCCAGAGCAGGGCAGTGCGGGGGTGTTGAGGAGGACATGAGGGACATTCCTGTGAACGTTTGCAAACTTGCCAAGTGGACCCCAGAGACTAGAGGAGGGAGGAGAATTCTGAGCACCTGCACCACAGGAGTAAGGAGTCCCTGAGTCTGCCATGTGATGGTGGGACAGAGGGACACAGAATGCCAAAGACAGACGGGGGACAGATTGCCGAGGGCTTTGACTATGTACCCAGGAAATGTTGCCGAGTTTTCCCTCTGTGATTACCTAGTAACCGGTTTCTCGTGTTTTCCACAAAACTCTGAATTCTGCGATCATGAGTGTAGCCCTCCTGTGCACCTGATTTAAAGACACCTGGCTTTTGTATTGTTTCTGCTTTGTTTTAACTGTATATTTGATCTTTTCCATCAGCATGAGCCGTCAGAACTTAGTTTTCCTTAAAAACAGAACAACGAGTTTGTGTTCTCATTTTCAGAGACTTCTGTCCTGGCTCCAAGTCCTAAAGCTGGTCTCTCGGTCACTTCTGAGAAGCTGAGACTGAGCACTAACAAGTACTGATGCCTGGTAGAGACTAGTTTAGGGCCCTAGGATGCAGTCCCTAAGCACAGATCTGCACCAGAACTCTAGTTTAAATGGAAGGCACTTGTCTTCAATTTGCATGTCAAAGCCCTACTTAAACCTCTGCCTCAGTTTCTGGGCACCAACCTAAAAGCCAGAGGCCAGGTTCTTTCTTAAAATTTCATCTTCTCACAAGTTCATTCCTCATCCCATGTCTCTGAATCACTCTGAAGACTAACAACAAAGGGAAATAGGATGGAGAGAAGTGGGCATCCTCCTGCCCCCTGAGACGCTGGGAGGAAGCCTGCAATGCTTTCTGAGAAAAGGGGAGGAGCAAAGGCTGGCCAAAGCTTCACCGTGGAAGCAATCCCTGGGCAGGCACTGAAGTGTCTGAAGTGACTGCCAGGGGCATAGATCATTAGCCCCTGGTGTGGGCGCCCTGTCCCCACAGCTCCTCCTCCTCCTCCTCCTGCCACCGTCCAGACAGGCAATCCTTCACTTCCTGTAAAGGTTTGCCCCACACCCCTCTCACAATACACCCTCCTGTTTCAAAGTGAGGAAGGCTGGGTCTCTAAGATCAGTCACAGCAGTGTCACTCATCCTTTCTGCAGCGGGAGGGCAAGGAGAGTGGAGAAGGAACCTAGCTGACCTTACTCCTGTGACCACGCAGCGCCTCACTACTCACATTCAATGCCTGTACACTGAGGATTCTCCACCCCCAAAGCTAATCCTGTGCTTTGTACAAGACATTTCAGGGACTGTTGCTATATTCCACCCACCCTTCTGCTTGGGCTGTCTGTGATCCCTGATTTTATTTCTCTAATGTTGAAGGTTTATCACCATGTTTCCTCTACTCCCTCTGCTTGGCCGGACTCCTGTCTTTCATGTGTAGCTGTGGCCACATTTCTCTTTTCCAGACTTTCTGCTATACCAGTTCCCAGGTCCCAGAGGCTGTGCCGGGTTTCCAGAAGGAGCTCGTTACATGCTATTTGTTCATAGTGAGGTCTTTTTTAGTTAAGAACATTTTTGTTGTTCCTTACACGTGACGTGGTTAAAGATTAAGACTGTATTTGAATTGGTGTTTTCCATATTCATTCTGGAGGCACCTCATCTCTCTCAGTATGTTCACTATAAAACAGTTATCATCAAGACATTTAGTTTTGCTAAGTTTACACATTTTTTCCAAATAAGAGGATTAAGTGGAGCCACATTAATGACCTTGAAAAGAATGTTTCATATGTCTATGCAGTTAACCCAGGTTTGGATTTTAGCCAAAATGGATCCCTGTGTGTGCGACTGGGCCAATGTATTATCCAGGCACACAGAACCGGTGAGGGGCAAACCTTCAAATGTTTGGCTGTAAAGATGTTGGGGGCCTGATGTCAGTACTGGTAACTGGACATATTTTAAAACACATTAACATGTAGCAGGAGATAATATAAATTTTATTTATGTGCATATGCTACACTCATGTTTACTTCCTTAAAAATAAAAAGGCTTTTAATGCTTTAATTTTTATTTTTGATTCTTTATTGATACATTTCTTTTCAGACTACTAATAAAATTGCCAGAACTAAACTATCAGGTGAAGGTTAAAGCATCCATTGACAAGTAAGTTTTCTAATTTTGTTTAAGAAACATGTGACAATGGAAGATTTTTTTGGTTAATTGCCCTTTTATACAATAATTTTGAACTGTTAAATTTACTCCTCTAACTTTATATTTCAATGTACCTCAACTATTTGACTTTAATATTTGACAAATATTTGACAGAGCCAATGAAGTTTTAATTTTAAAAACTTTATTATAAAGACTTAAAATGAAATTCTATTATATATGATCCTGTAACATAGTCTAGAAAGTTTTTCTAGACCTAATAAACAGATCATTTTAAAGAATTTTCTTGGTTTTACAGGAATGCTTCAACTCTAAGGTAAGATGTTTATTTTGTAGAGGTTTTTTTTTTTTTTTTTTTTTTTTTTTTTTTTTTTTTTTTTTTTTTTTTTTTTTTTTTTTTTTTTTTTTTTTTTTTTTTTTTTTACTTTTCTTAGAAATATAACAGTACTTGAGGCCTGGTAAATGACTAAGATTTCCTCTTTAGTAATCGAAGATTTGTCCTTTGTGGAACTCATGTCAAAGCCATGTCCCTTGAAGAGTCTTCTAACGGAAGTCTCTCCGTAGAATTTAGACATTTGGTAAGTTTGAGAGTAAAATTACACACGCTTTTCTTCTCACCCCAAACTGGACCCCTCTTTGCTAATGGGCCTTGTACTTCTGCGTGGTTTTGTTACACGTTTCTTAAGTGAGATAAAAGATCAAGTTGAGAAATGAAATATACTATTGTTGAAGAATTAAAGTGTTAGGAAGAACTCCCACGATCTGCGTTCTTAACAGTGATGTAATACCCAAATATCTAGAGTAGCTGATAGATATATCTTAATGATAAAGACAAAGATGATTGATCTTAAAATGCATGGGCATTCCTGGTTTGACTTTTAGAATCTCCCCAGGGAGCAACCACCAGTAACGACAGGTGTGGCTGAAAGTGATTCGTCTCAGAGCAGCTCCGGAGGGCGGGGTGTCCCCGGCACAGAGGCGGCAGGGGTACTCTGCCACCTCTAGAGAGCGCCTGCCCAAGTTCATCCTGTTGCTACTTGTTTTTTACCACTTCCTCTTGGCCTAGAGTTCTCTTCGTCTTCTTCTTAATTCTCTGCATAGATAGTTCTTAGATTACCAAGGGTCTACTGCCTTTCCTGCCACATCTTTTGTTTTGTTTTGTTTTGTTTTGTTTTGTTTTGTTTTGTTTTTTGGAACCAGGGATTGAACTCACGACCTTGTGCTTCGCTCGAGCCGCTGAGCTAAATCCCCAACCCTCTTAACACATCTTGTTCCTCCTCTGGTTTATTAACACTTAGCAAATCCCTCCCCTGAATGACACGGCACCACCAAATCAGCCTCATAAGATCTGCTTTCTGAAAGATACAATTTATGTTAGCAGAAAGGGATCTACATACACTCATTTGTAGTGGTTTTTGTTTTGGTCTGGTGTTCAGGATTCCCTCCTGTTGAATCTAGGCACCTAGGTCAGGTTTCAGTGAGTTAGAAAATATCGGGGTTACAGTTCTAGAAGTCAAAATGGCCAAGAAAATGATTGACTTGATTTGTAGCTGAGAATTCTCTTCCATCTAAAACTGCTGTTTTCTTTTACAAAGCAACCAAAAGAAATGAAGTCCAGTGCTGGAAGCAAAGGAAATGAGGTAGGAAAAATTTCCTTCTAGAGAATTTCTAAAGAAATAAGCCTGTAATAATCTCTCTCTCTCTCTTTTTTACAAAGCTATTATACCCCTGGATTTTACATAAAATTAAATCCATGTTTCTCTGAACACTAAATCCGTGAACACTGAACATGACAATTATGGACAATAAGGGATATTTTTAATGGAAGAATAAAAAGGACATCATAATTCCCTCCAAAATAACCATTAATATTTTGGTACACATTATTCCAATATTTTATTTATGTATATAATACTGTAAAAATATACCACAACTACTGTTTTATAATCTTTGGTTGGACATAGAAATATATGACAAATATATTTCTGTAACTTTAAATAGTCTTGGAGAGCATGATTTAAACTTGGTGCATTATATTGCATCTCATAGGTATGCCAAAATTTCTTTACTCTGTCCTCTGTGGTAGTAAAGCATTTTAAAACTCACTTACATGCCCACAGATGAGAGATAAGGCTCAAAACTTATGACACATGAAAATCACAGGTGAAGAACAAACATTTACTCTGTGGTACCAATGATCTTGCTCTCTAAGGTTTGTATTGCACCAGATAAGCTGAATAAAAGAACAAATTGGTGCAGCCTCAGTACTCACATTTAAGTCAGTAGGCGACAGAGTGGTCAAAGGCTGGACTGGAAGTCACTGTGGAGATCATCTACTGAGACAGTATGGTGAGCACTGAACTATTTGGAAGGAGGAAACTTGGTCCATTCTCCGGCAGCAACTACTCGTGTGATCTTTGGCAAATGATCTGGTGGGGGAAAAAACTGCATTTTTTTTTCTCTATGAAATCAAGAGAATGGTGCCCAACGCTCCCTGCATAGAGATATTGCATATGCAAGACCACCTGCATGGAGCAGGAATTTATTTCTGGTGCCATTGGTATAGGTTCAGCTTCCTACCCTTTCACCACAGCCCCTATGGGAAAGAATTTTGAATAATCTGGAAGAAAAACACTTGACTAATGCAGTATCCAAGGACATCTGGTTTATAATGCCCACAGAACCAAAGACCATCACAAAAAGTTTAATGCCCTGTGCCATTTTCCCCTCTCCAAATTCTACATTCTTTTGTGCCTTAAGAATCATTTACCAATATCCCATCCCACCGAAGACAAGCTCCCGGTAGGTCGGAATCTCTGCGCAAGGCAGAGCCCCAAGCAGCCCTCTGCTGTCAGGGTTAGGACATGACCACAGCTTTTGAGTTTGAGGATATTCTAGTGAAACAAATAGGTGGGAGCTATTCTTCTCACCTGGCACACTATGAATAAAAATCCCATTTCACACGTGTCACTAAAAGTTTGACCAAAGTTGTGACATCTCTTTCAGCCCGACATTCCTGAACTGTATTATTATAAGCCTAAAGCGACTAAGCACAATTATTCTGAACTTTTCTTAAACAAAACAAACCCAGTGATAATACATTTAAATAGCTCAACTCCTTGTCATTTGGGGCAGGAGGTTCCTGGGAATCGAACTCAGGACCTCATGCTTGCCAGGCAGGCACCATTGTCATCTTTATGAATAGAAAATCAGAATCGTCATTTAGATTTCCCTAGAAATAGGAATCAAAGTAACTCATTTGCTACAGAAAACCAACCATGGTCTTATTAACGCTGTCTGCTTATATTGTTTTAAATTGGTTTCCTCTTGTTTTCCTACTAACAAAATCATGCAGTTGTAGCATGGCTGTCTTTCTTCCTCCTTCATGCACTCGGGCTTGCTAGAGCAGGCTCGTGTATTTCAAGCTATTCTTTGAGCTCCCCTGTTGATAGAATCTCAGTGTGACACCCAGGGATACAAACCAAGGCGCACGGTTATGTGGTTCCGGCCCAAAATCCACGAAGGAAGTTGAGCTGGCCAGGAGGGAAGGAAAGTCAGGACAGACGGGGGCACTGCCTGGGATAGGGTCGGGTCTGTGAAGCCGCAGGGCCAGGAGTCCTGGTAGCACATTTCAGGGAAACAGAAACTTGCGGTAGTGCATCCTCATCTTAAAGCTTTAAAAACCTGCTGCTGCTTATCTCCAAGCACCTGCCCGGAGCACACAGCCTGCTAGGAGCTCATTTCACAAATCCTCCGTGGCATTTGCAGCTTGCTGGGATCTCAGGGCTTCCCTCATGTTGGTTTGTGTTGCTTTTGTGCCAGTGCTACAGAGCATGTACTATTAGCTACTTTCAGTTAGGGAAACTGAGGCACCAAGTGCTCGCACAGCTTAGCCAAGATGACATGAGCAGTCTGTGACAGGGTCAAGATTCAAACCATAGCAGCACGGATGCCCCTGCCACGCTGCCACCAGGCTCGCAACGCAGAGTTGGTCACCTCCTCTCTGATCTTGCCTATCCTATCTGAGTCCGTCCTGCTCACCCATGTCCACCCTTGGCTCACCCGCTTGCAGATCAAGGCTGCCTCCAAGAGGGACCCTTGCCAAGTTTAGAAGGAGCGTGGACAGCGCTAGCTCAGATACTGCCGTGAACAGGGCCCTTATCTACTGTGTCTTTCTTTGCGGGGGCCACTGGGAATCGAACTCACAGCCTTGCACTTACAAGGCATCTACTGTGTCTTTCTGTGGGTTCCAGCTGCGTCTCAGTGGGGTTGGGGAATAAACACCAGACTTGGGCTCCGCCTCTCACCCAGAGTCTGAGTCTGCACAGGCCACAGAACCTCTCCTGTTCCCAATTCCCCCATCCACAGAATGGGGCTAATGTTATCCCACGCGTCCTAGGGGCTCACCAGGACCAAGGACAATGGCCTACATGCGTCAAGGGTGAGGAGTGGGGCCATAGGTGCTGTGGGTCGGCTTCATCTGCCCTTTGCTGCCCCCTCTGTACACAGCTGGTATTACACCAGCTGAAAGAGCTGCAGACCCTCATCCTTCTCTGCCTGTCTGCCAATTGCTCCCTTGGAGACGTGGTTCTTTTTTAAAAAGCTCTGAGTCCTCTGTCTTCTGTTTCCACATCCCTAAAACCTCAGGCCCCCATTTATGTGTGCCTCTTTCATGGGATTTTAAGTCTGGGGTTTCTATTATCACTCCTGTGTGCCTCCCCACCCCTCAACAACCGTGGGTTCCTCGGTTCAGTTCTTGTGGTTGCAGGAGCCAGACAGGATAACTATGAAATGGTTGAGACCATACCAGGAAGTCAGGAAGGAGTTTCTGTGAGGTCACCATTCCAAACCTCTTTAGAGTTCCAGCCCCCTGTGACTGAGATGAGGCGTTGAATTGGGACATCTGGAACTCTTAGCTATGAGCTTAGGTAAGGAGGGGACATTGCACAAGATGCATTCTGCTTCTGGAAGACCCAGAAGGACCAAATAGGTGCCTCCCTCTACTCCAGGAGAGGAAATTTACTCTCAAGAATATGTTCCTAGATTTAATTTTTATTTTCAAAATCCGTTGGAGTAGACAGTCTCTGAAGCTCCTTTTTGAATAAAATTCTCCAATCCTCAGAAGGACAACACGGGATAGAGGCCATAGTTTTTTTTTTTTTAAATGAATTCAACTTTAAGAATTTGCTTTGGAATTTTACAGCATCCCTTGAGGAGTCTGTAGACACTGACAGAAGCAAAGTTAGCAATCATTGCCTCTTTCCCCACCTTTATTCTTTCCTGGAAATGTCACCGTGGAGAATTGATTCCTAGCAAGTGGGCAGAATCTCAAGTCATCGGCCCAAGCCTGTAAAGTAAACATTCCCATGGAAACACACACACACACACACACACACACTCACACAGAGGCTGCGTCAGGCTGTATCACACGGGAGCCAGGCCAGCCAGCGAGTGGTCACTAAAATTGAGAACTGTTGGAATAAGGAAGCCAGAAGTGCAGTCTCTCTGGTTTGCTCTTTGTCAGGAGACTTCAACTACTAATGACAATTTGGCCGCAGACTGAGGTGTTAGGTGATTTTGTTTATACAGTGGAAAGTCACAAAGCACAAAGGCGCTATTAGCAAAGCCTGGGTGACTTGAGTTTCATTTAACAAAAAATAGCCCCGCAAATGTGCTTTCAAGGTTGAAGTCCTCTGACCCAGACACACTACTCACACTCCACCAGTGCCCGTGTTTCACGGTGAGCCGCTTTCTTCTGAACTCCGAACTTCTGAATGGAAGCTACAGTTGCAATCCATTCCTTTCTTTTTGAGACAGTGTCTCGCTGTATAGTTCAGGCTGACTTTGAACTCACTATGCATGGAGGCTGGCCTCAAACTCACTGTGATCCTCCTGCTTCAGCCTCCCAAGTGCTGGGATTACGGGCATGCACCACCACACTCAGCCACAATCCTTTTCAAATGTATTTTTTATTGAGATACTGACAACTGAACCCTTGGCCTTTGCACTGGGCTACATACCCAGCCCTGTCTTTTATGATTCTGAGATAAGATCTTTCTGAGTCATTAAGTCCTAGGGTGCTTTCTTTAAGATAGAAATCAGCATAAGAATATCACCTTAGGCTGAGAAGTGCACCATCCACATGGCGCCTTATTTTATCAACTGGACATCGCTGTCACCCTGTACCATTCCCTGTGACCCTGGGATTACAGGCTGTCTCTCTTGTGGTTGCTCCATTCCCCATCCCCCATCACTGTTTCCAGGAGCTCACCCAATGTCTAACGCATAATAGATGCACAGTGTTAGAGTATTCTGGCGCAATAGAGAAGCAAAAGTACAAAACGAACAGGTTTATTGAGTTGAGGACGTGGAAAGGAGCACACAACCCATGGCGGCTGGGCTGTCTCCTTAAACCACATACAGAGAGGCAGAGGGTTACATGACCCTCTGATTGAAGTGGCACATGGGGCGGATATGGATGACTTGTGGAGGAACCAACTGGAATTCTCTGTGATGCAAACTGGAAGGAGAGTGGCAATTAGGGCTGAAGAAGAAGCAGGAAGTGGTAAGCGTGCAACTTTGGCCTTCCGCCATGTTAGACCACCGCCATAACTGTACAGTAATTTATACTAGGGCAAGAACCTTTCGCACAGTATTTGTTCAATGGATTGCTTTGTTTTTCTGTACCACGCAATTCTCCATGTGCAGCAATATCAACTATGGCTTGCTAAGAAATGAGCAAGAAATTTTTCTTAGCAATGGCATTATTTTAAATACCAGTGTATGGCTAGACAGGAACAGAGCTAGTTGCTTAGTAGATTATCCACTGGCTATTTGTTTTTTAGAAATACTATACAGTCACTCCAGAAGTAATATTCATTGCCTCACGATATTAATATTACACGTGAATATCACACAGATTTTAAATCTGTAATCATTGCAGATGAGTAGGTGGGCTTCCACTGCAGACCTTGATGGTTCATCTCCTCTGGCTGTTTTCCCACCTGTGAGGTGTGGGCTCTGGGAACATGACACCGTATAGTGTCTCTGGCTTAGACTACACCAATACATTCATGAAGGCCGTGACCAACGGCTGTGCAAGCTGTGGACATTAACAATGCTTCCTCTGCAGGGCTGCTTTTCTCTGGTCATAAGGGTCATTTGTTGGAGTCGTTGATGGGTTTTGTTTCAAATGTGCTTCGCAGTTGCATCAGAGGTTTTCAGGTAAACTTCAGAAGTCAGTTTAAATCACCAAGACAGCAGAGCAAACGGACAGAGCGCTGGAGAGCGCTGAGCATCGCTGCTCTGTCTGCGGAGTCCTGGTGTCTCACACTCTTCCCAGCCCTGCTGTTTGGACGGCGGACCCACTGGCACCACGACTCAGCTGAGGAAACTACCTGCAGTGAATGACTGCACACACACTTAATCATATAAATGAAGCTGCAAGGAGGCTAGAATGAGGGAAAGATGGAAGTTGTCTTTGGGTTTTCCTACTGTCAGTACAGAATACCTCTTCCTGGGGAGAATCCTCCCCCATGCCCAGTTCCCCAGCACACACCAGGGTGATGTCCCACAATTTCACTCAACTCTGGCGCCGTCTAACTCATATCCAGTTCCTAGTGAAGGGCCCTGGGACATTGAGCCCCTTCCCATTTCAGATGCCATTCACAGGTCCCAGGTGGTGACCTGTGCTTCTAACCAAATGACCACAAATTGGGGTTCCCTCAACTCTCCCCGCGGGTCCATTGATTTGCTAGAGCAGCTCCCAGAACTTTGCCAGTATTTGCCGGTTTCTCCTAAAGGATGTCACAAGGGTACAGATGAAGAGGTGCGCAGTGCATGGTGCACAGGGCGAGGTTGAGGGAAGGGGCACCTCCAGTTCCCGAGGTGCCTCCAGGGACCTCTGTACCTTCGCCAGCCCTGAAGCTCTTCAAATCGTGGTCTTTGGGGTTTCTCTGGAAGCTTTGCTAAGCAGGCCTGATGGACTACAGCGCTGCCGTTGCTGGTCAGCCAAACCTCGGCCCCTCTCCTCCTCAAGGGAGTGGGGCTGAGAGACTCAAGTCCCTCTTCCCATGGTAGTTTCCCTGGCATCGGCTCCCTGCTGGGAGTAGCCTGGGGCCCCAAGAGTTACTTTATCAGAACAATAGATACTCCTATTGCCCAGGAAGTCCCAAAGGATTCAGGAGCTCTGTTTAGACAGTCCTATCACTTAGGACATTATAACCAGCATTAAAGACTGACTAAGAGCAAAAGATTTTTCTAGCACTTGTACCTGCAAAGACCTGAGAAGCTTTGCCCAGGAGCCCGTCCTTGTCACACAAGCCCTCACACAGGTGCAGGAGGAGAAGGCAGATACACACCCTATCCACGCCACTGCGCTGCAGTGGGACTTTGAGAAGCTAAAATTATCCAGTTAGGTGAAAGCTTTGTGTCAAGCTTTTTTACCAGTGTGTCTATCTGTAGTGTTAAATACTCAGACACGGCATCGGGTCTCCACTGTCCACTTGCCGGAGGTCTTTCGAATGTTCTGGACACAGGGATCGAACTCACAACAGAGGTACCAGGCAGACACCTATGCCGCTGAGCTAAATCCCCAGCAAGAGATTGTTTTAATTCTGTACCTGCTTCTCAGTAACAAACCCTAAATGTAACATCTTCATTGCTTTTTTAAATATATACGACGAATAATACATGAACACCCACTGACCGGCTTAAAAGATTCCAACTTTGCGAACAGAGATGAAGATACCAAACCCCTCTTTATTCCTTTTCCTTTGCGAGTTTTTATGTGATGTCAGTTCTCTACATGCATGTTGGGAATTGTAGACTTAGGAGTGAATCTTAGGAACTGGCTGTTCATGAGAGACCACCCCCACCCCCCCCAAAAAACGCAGTATCAGTTCCTTTGGCTGTTCCACTTCTGGTGTCTTTTATGGAAATTTTAAGCCGGGCTCTGAGCAATCCGAGTGTGAAACAGAAGTGTGGACTTTACCAGAGTCTTCCACGGCTCAGCATCTCTGCAACATGCACCTCACCCCTGCCCACAGCCTGACCTTGGCCCCTGACCGCACAGCTGGGGCCCCCGACTGGCCTCCTCCTGCTCATCCTTCCCTGCTGCAGCCTCAGAACAGCGCAGCCTCAGCCCCTGGGTCCTCTCCACCCTCCACACCTCCCACCTCTCCCTGGGGCCTGCACTGCAACTGTGCTTTGCTAGCAAGTGAGCAAAACTCCAACGGCTACCTCAGTAGAGTTGCCGGAATGACCAGAGGAAGATGCGGGTATCTCACCTGGCATGTTCATCCAGAAGGGAGCTTTGCTTTCTTTTAAGGCAAATTCGAGATGATGCTAGGAGTTATTTTTATATAGCTAACACATACATGTTGTGTTTTATTAGTACTTGGTAAATGAAAAGGACAAACTTTCAAAAATTAAAATAAAGAGCAACTTGTTTGCGTTTCAATTAAGGAAGACAATGCTGGAATTTTTTTTAAAAAACCTGACATGATCTTATTTTTGGAGAGTTAAAATCATTCTGTGTGTGGAAATGAAGATTTCTCAAACTCTATCTGACTTTAATAACAAGAGGGAATGCTGACTATTAGGGAATGTCAGAGACATTTACTTCATGGTTTTTTTAATTTTAAAGAAATAGCTCTTGTATTAGATGGCAGGAGTGTGTGTGCAGGTTAACTCTCTGTTCCTCCCGTAGGGCTGTCACGTGGTGACCGAGGAACTTCATTCCATAGCTTTTGAGACCCAGATCTGCCTCTATGGCCTGACCATCGATTTGGAGGTAGGTTTCGCTACTGTAGTGAACAAAGGAAAATGATGCCACTGTTGAGAGTACATCCTTTTGACCCACTTTTAACAGTCACCGTGAAACTCAAAGAACAAAGAAACCTTTCGGGATTGACCGTGGTTGTACGTGGTGGGCTCTGCGCTTCCTGAAGGCAGGACACCACGCCTTGTTTGCACAGCACAGTCGGAGCCCCGTATCTAGCACATATGGTAGTAGATCCTCAATGTCTGTTGAAGAAACAAAACAATCAGTACGTGGATAAACAGACACAATTTGCCTTGAGTATGATCCTGTTCGTGGAGTGTGTTGTCTTAGAACACTGTCTTTGTTCTTGTGTCTTTATGAATGCAGACATGTTTGTTAGACTTTCAGGGACCCCTTCCTCAGCGCTTTTCCTAGACCTCTGGTTTCATGAGCTGTTAAGTTCCTCAAGTGGGTTCTATTACTGGCTACAGGAATCGGATGTCTGTAACTGGGAAGGGGTGACTCCAGGCTGACGCGTTCCAGGCCATTCTGTGGGAGCCTCTTTATTCCACAAGGTAGTGCCGTACCGTTGGTTCTGCAACAAGAGGCCTTTCTTGCATTAAAGCACCCCACTTCCGGTACTGGCATTCGTTAGGTATTAGGTTGTCATTTGAATATGAAGATTCAACCAGAGATCAATGTGCAATCAGAGCCTCTAACTTGGACAGAGGAGCGTTACTAAATCCTAGGCACTCTCACTAGTTGCATTTGAGTTGCTACTGAGTGTGACACGGGAAGTGTGCATATTCATGCAGGGGCAGGAAGACACTGGGGAAACTGCCTGCCTGTGCGTTCCAAGAACATTGCTGCTCTTTCCTTGTGTGCCCGACTCTCACCTGCTCAGAGAGCTCTGCTGCCCTCATCAGTCATTTTGTGAACAGGCATTAGGACTGGGACAATGGGGTTGGCTTGAGGTGTGGCCCCCTTTAGAGGAGAAGGTTGAGCATACCAGCAATGTAAAGCATCACTTCCGGTAACAATTCTTCTTCTTACCACCAGACCAGCTCGTTACCCGTGGTGATGATTTCCAATGTCAGTCAGCTACCAAATGCTTGGGCGTCCATCATGTGGTACAACGTGTCGACCAGTGACTCCCAGGTAGACACTTTCTTCCCATCCTCCCTCCTCTGGCTCCAGTCAATTCATTTAATTGTCAGTCAACTCTGTGTGTGTGTGTGCCGTTTCACTTCTCATCCTATGGTGCCTCCCAGTTCTTATTTAAAGTAGCGTGTTTGACAGATCCCAAGAGGTGCGGCTGGCATAAGGGACAGGTACTGGTTCTGTTATTTCTGAGGGGTTTGATCAGCTGTCAACCACAATTTGCATCATAGAGAGTTTTCCACCCATTCTCCTCTGGCTCTGCCAAGTAGGGCTGCAGCGAAACTCCTGGGCCACCCCAGAATTTCATATCTGAGCTCCTTAGCTTCTTTTGGACCCACCTTTTCCACAGTGTCTCCCATAAAAGCAGAGAATCGGTTTCCAAATAAGTAACTGGCATCTTCATCCATCTTCACTACCTGTAGTCTGATAGCACAAAAATTTGGTTGATTGCCCAAATTGTGCCCTTGATTTAAACTAGGTGCTAGTGACATCTAGTGGTTATGTGAGGCACTGACCAAAATTTGCCTCCCGTGAACGCAGCGAGGAAGCGATCTCTTCCACCAACACCAGGGTAGGGAGTGGTCAAAACAGATGAGCCAGCGCTTCCTGCCGCCCGCTCACGCCAGAGCTGAGTGTATTGTTTCAGAAACCACCAAGGACTAGAAAAAAATAGGTCAGGTGTAAACAGCAGTCTGTCTTGTGATTTCAAAACAAATGTTCCCTCCAAAGACTTCTGTCCCCTTAGATCCCAGCAGGAAGAACAAAGCTAGCGCCGGTCAGCGCCAGGTGTTTTTTCCCTTTTGTAAGAGACGGCACGGAAAGCGGCTGAGCCCCGCTCCCCGGCAGGAAGGCCGCAGTGTGCCCTGCGCCTGGCTTCTCAGCCGGAAGAGGAGAGAACTCAGCGAAGTCACCCAGGCTTTAAGGCCAAGGGCAGCCCCAGGAGGAAGTGCCTCCCCTCATCTGGAGCCACACACAGTGCCACCTTCCCGCAGCCGGGGTGGAGGGAGGAGACAGCTCCCTCCCCGTCCTGCAGCCTCACAGCGCACCCCTGCGCTGGGCTGCTGTCCACAACTCCCTGGAGAAAAGCTACCACGCTCTACCAAGAGCAGCTAACCTTGATGTCTTAATTCTGCTCTGCTTTGAAGCCTGAGCACTTTGACCCAGATTATATTCTGTGCTTTCAGGCATTTTTACAGACACAATTCTCAGGTACAAGCAAAATTGTCTCCCTGGAAAATTCTTTCTCTTCCTTGTCTTTTTCCTGTCTCTTGCTCCTTCTTGGAGGCTGTGTCCTCTCACTCCCACTTCCTAGTTTCTTGATGCTTTTTCTTGCTACCCGGTCTAGCTTGTGCTCACCAATGGCCCCTCCAGATCTTCCACTGAATTCCTCAATTCTTTCCCCCTTTCTCTTCTGAGTACATATTTCTGGACTTCCACACCTACTGCTTACCCATCATCTGGAACAAAGCCTTATATTCTCCTAAGGCTGCCCCACTTCCTAGACAACCTTGTTTATAGTTGATCATACAGAATTTGCTTTGTTAGAACAAAATAAGAAAAGAGCACGGCACTACCCATAAAACAGAGTCTGAGGTTAATCATGAACTCATATTACAGGATTACTTTCCTAGGCCTGTGGCTTCACCATTTCTTTGTGATGACTGGGCCAAGGTATAAGTTTGTGGCAACTCACAATGAGCCAATTAAGCATAATATAAATTTTAAGATGAATATTGCCAGGTGCAGTGGCATATGCCTACGATCACAGCTACTCTAGAGACTGAGACAGAAGAATTCCAAGTTCAGAGTCAGCCTGGGCAATTTAGCAAGACTCCTGGTCAAAACTGAACAACAAAAACAAAAAACTAAAAAGGGATGGGGATACAAGTCAGTGGTAATGTGCCCCTGGATTTAATCCCCAGTACTGCAAAAATTATTACTGTTTCAGAAAACAGTATCTGTCCAATTATTTGTTAGGTAGTGTTAAATACTTATATAAGCTGAGTGATAGTTCAGAAACAGTTAAGAGATGCCAAATGATTCTTTCAGGAAACAGGGGACTCTGTGTAATGTTACATTTAAGGAACAACAAGTCCTCTAGGGAAAAACCCCAACAACATCAATCCTTAAAAGGAACAGAATGACATTACACTCCATATTGTTAACCTAGGTTGGCCTCAGCCTTAAATCCCACGCATCGCATTACAGTGTTTTCAGTGTAATGAGCGAACTTATCCCCCTCGCAATTTTGTTTCAGAACTTGGTTTTCTTTAATAACCCTCCGCCTGCCACTTTGAGCCAACTGCTGGAGGTCCTGAGCTGGCAGTTTTCATCCTACGTTGGTCGTGGCCTTAATTCGGATCAACTCAATATGCTGGCCGAGAAGCTGACAGGTGAGAGGTGGGGGAGGTGGAGGGTCTGCCTGTTTGTGACACACTTGTGTCCCAAGCACTGGAATGATGTCACCACCACCACTGTTAGCAGAATGTATTGAGTGCTGCTGTATTTCCAGGCACAGGGCTGTGTGTTGTATTACCTGCAATTCTCACAAAAGCTCTTCCAGGCCCACGTGACTCTGTAGATGAGGACACAGGACAGCAGGGACTAAGTGACTGCCACCCTGCGTGGCCAGGACGCGGTGAGGCTCCCCAGCCCTCGCTCCACAGCAGTGTCCTCTCCAGCACATCCTGCGTCTTTCCCGCTGAGGGCGCCATGCGGCCTTAACCACTCCCATTCACTTCTCAGCAGATGCTAAACAACTGGAAGACGACGGGTTCCTACAGCAAGGCCAGGGAATTTAGTAGAAACTTCAAAGTGACCAGTAATAAGTTGATTCTGACCATCAAGAAAGATTCAGCTGTGACTGTCATGTCTGCAGCTTACCAAATAGTTATTAGTACAACATGCACTGACCCCGGTTTAAGCTTTGTCTAAAAGAATGTTAACAGACATCTGTATTGTGACAAGCATAGTGTAGACACATTTAGTACTGAAAAGCATTTAAGCTGGTCTGTACACATTTATCCTTAAAGTGGGGCCAAACAAAAACGCATTCCTGCTGCAGTGACGGGATCATGTGTGGCTGAAACTTGACTTCGGTCATGCGGGGTTGCTTGTTCCAGAACCTCATGAATACGTATTCAAATAAATCAGGACTATGGGAACTACTCCAGAAGGAACTTGTTGTTTATATCTTTTGATCCATAGTCAATTCATAGATAGCAATGGAAGTCATTCAATTAGTATTTGTTAATGAGTGGATAAAATTTTTAAATATGAAGTATAGCACCCATATTCTTTCAGATCTTTATCCAACTATGCTTGTGAATATAACCAGCAAAAAGATTTAGATAGAAAGTCTAGCATTCTGTCACTTCTCTGGATCGAAACACTTATGCTGTCCATTGCCCAGTGGATATTTAGTCAGTTCTTTACATCTTGAGATGAGACTTTTGGCAGTCCTGCTCTGCCTGATTTTTACAGTTTTATTTTCAAATGTGTGTCCACCTTTGTCAGGCAACTCTTATGTACCTCGTAGCAGCCATGCTCATGTCCAGCTGTTCCCTGGAATTCGTCCCTTTCTTTCTTCTGACAGTTTATATTTTACCCCTCCATGGAGCTTCCTAAAGCCATTGTTAGCTCCTCTTTCGGAAGCTTCTAAGAAATGTCTCAGGAGTAAGGCAGACAGTCGTGATCTGTATCATCAGTACTACTCAGTACACCATAAAACCGTGGCAGGCACTCACACATGCATGAAAGAGAGGAGAAAAAAATCTAAATTGAGCACAAAATTCAAGAGTCTTATTGTTGAATTTTTTTTAAATCTTACTTTATTTTCTTTCATTTTAGTGCAATCAAGCTACAACGATGGTCATCTCAGCTGGGCCAAGTTCTGCAAGGTACGAATGTGGGGCGGGAGGGGGACATCATTTAAAAGGAAAATGCCCCTGTCCAAGCTGAGAGTTTGAAGAGTCACTGCATAAGGGTATTTTTAAAGAGTGTAAAGTTGTTCAATTTAAAGAGAGGATTTTATCAAAAAATGAAGATTGAGTTACTATGCAACGCTATCACTTAGTCATTATACTGCTTTATTCCAATAGGAACACTTACCTGGGAAACCATTTACCTTTTGGACATGGCTTGAAGCCATACTGGATCTAATTAAGAAACACATTCTTCCCCTTTGGATTGATGGGTGAGTTTGTGTTTTTGTGAGTTAGATTCTCTGTTTCTGTTTTTGTTGTTTTTCCATTTCTTTTAAGTATGTTTCATACCCCAGGCAGGACAGCAAACCCCATTTGTAGTTTCTTATCTTCTTCAGAAAGTGTTGGTTTGTACATCTGTGAGTGTGTCAGGTGGGGCTGACTTCTGACCACACACAAACCGATCTTTAGGTGTGTTCTACATGAATGAAATCCATGTGAATGTGACCATGACCAGTTGAACTGTGCCTTGCTTCATTTTTCAGGTACGTCATGGGCTTTGTTAGCAAAGAAAAGGAGCGGCTGCTGCTCAAGGATAAAATGCCTGGGACTTTTTTATTAAGATTCAGTGAAAGCCATCTTGGAGGCATCACTTTCACCTGGGTGGACCATTCTGAGAACGGTAGGCACGCTACGGTCTCTCCATGTGGATTTCGGGTTCTCCCATCAGGTTACTGGGATTTCCAGCGGTGCGTAGATCTGTCTAGCAAGCACTCCCTGGGTTTGGACATCAGTGGGTGAAGCTGTCTCACTCAGCTCCCCCACAGAGTCTAGAAGCCCATGCTGTGTGCTGTAAGGCTGCAGGTCTGTTGTTTTTCAGTTGTGAACTAGGGAGCAGAGAGAACCATCACGAGGCATGTCTTCAGGGACTGGCATGTTTTTCCCATGTCTGCTTTTCAGGAGAAGTGAGGTTCCACTCCGTAGAACCCTACAACAAAGGCCGGCTGTCTGCTTTGCCGTTCGCTGACATCCTTCGCGACTACAAGGTCATTATGGCTGAAAACGTTCCAGAAAACCCTCTCAAGTACCTATATCCTGACATTCCCAAAGACAAGGCCTTTGGAAAACACTACAGCTCCCAGCCATGCGAAGGTGAGGTCTTCCGTTTTCTCAGTGCATTTTGGAAAATAACATCATATCAGAGCAAAGTAAATGAAGCTTCTCTTTTGTTTCCTCTGATCTTTTGTAAACAGGGGTGACATGGGGGGCGGGTCCCGAAGGTCAGTGGTTGCTGAGGAGCAGCCACTAGAGCCACTGGACACTGGCAGAGTGACCTCTGTCACTGCAGCCACATTACCCCCCTCCCGGCACGATAGAGCTCAGGGCTTCTCTTCCTAGGACAGGAACAAAGCTGACCTCACTTTATGGCTGGGGGAAAGGAAGAGAAGGGGCAGGAGATGATTAAAGCTTTTAAAGGGAAGGCGAGTCCCAAGGTTTAAAGTTTTGTTTCTCCCTCTGCTGTAAAGTTTTGTTTCTCCCTCTGCTTACAACTCAGTGTTTGTTCATTTACCAGGGGAGGCATTTGGGTCAGTGCCTCCCCTCCCCTTCCTTGCTCTACCTTTCCTGGTATATTCCGGGGGCCTAGAACAGTATCTGGCCAAAATAGGCATTCAGTAAATACTTAGTGAAATTAGCTGTATAATTCTAAGGTGAGTTCACACTTCTGGTTCCTTAGTGTGCTTGCCCCTGTGTCATGGATCCTTGCCGAATCTACAAACTCAGCCAACCCACTACTAAAAGTATTTTTTAAAACATTTCATCAGAGCCAGGTGCAGTGGCACATACCGTAATCCCAGGTACTTGGGAGACCAAGGATTGCAAGTCTGAGGCCAAGCTGGGTAAACTAGTGAGATCCTGTTTCAAAATTAAAAGAAAAAGAAAAGAAAAAGACTGCAGATATGGCTCAGCACTCTCTGCGTTCAATCCAGAAAGAGGAGGCAGGAGAGGGGAGAGGCATGGGGGAGAAAAAGAAGAAAACAGGAAAAGAAAGAGAAGAAAAGCTACCAGGCTGAGGGTGTAGCGTAGCACTCCCTGGTGCAATCTATAGTACAGGAAAAGAAAGAAAAGAAATTACGCTTTTCCTTCTTGCCATTGTTTCCGAAGGAATACAGTGTAACAACCACTTTGATGGCCTTGGCCTTGCATTAGGTATTATAAACAACAAGGATGACTGAGGTATTTGAGAAGATGTCTGTTCATTACAAACAAATGTCACGCTTTTATATAAAGAAGTAGAACATCCAAGGATTACAAAAATCTCCATCCCTAGTGACCAAATCTCAGGGCACTGTTTTATGGAAGTTCCTAGACTTGTTACACTCACAAGTGGTGACTTGCTGCGACCCGAGTTCATGCCCCTCTGAAAGGAATGAAAAGCATCAAAAACAAAACCACTGGCCTGTAAGTGACAGTCTAACAAAGCGAAATGCAAACGTCAGTGAACAAATTCTTGCTGGGGGTGGGCAGGCCTGAGAATGAGGGCAATGTTCCCAAGGCAGGCTTAGCTGTGCTGTTGCTACAGTGTTCATAGTGAGCATGCGCAGAGGTGTTAGAGGAGCGCTCACCGTGAGCCTCAGAACCTTGTGTAATGATGCAGTATGCTTAGTGTCAGTTTCCATGAGGAGAACCGGGTTGCCATACATTCCGTCGTACATGAATACACCAGTTCTTACAATCAGATGTAAACACAACAGAGAAGACAGGAAATAGAGATCTCAATTTTTCTCATTTTGGGAGACACTAACACGTGGCCCGCAAAGAGACTTGTTCTCTCCTTGGACGTCTTATATTCATCTACATGACTGTTTCCGCCATTTAACTAGAATTTTGTGTGAATCACTAAACAACTGCATTCTCTCTCTTCCTTTTGGCATTAGTGATATTTCTTGAGATGCCTTTTTTTCTCATTTTGTCAAGAATGTTGCTGACATTTCCCCCACTAACATTTTGCATTTCTTTTCCAGTTTCCAGACCGACAGAAAGGGGAGACAAAGGTTATGTACCTTCGGTTTTTATCCCCATTTCCACAATGTAAGTAAGCTTAGTCACAGGTGAAATATTTATTATTGAATCTTTAAGGGGAAAAAAAGACTTTCCTATAAGAGATTTAAGAGTAGATCAGAGTGCATATAACTGAGAATAAAGCATTTTAATATCCAATAAAGCATTTTATGTCTCATTTCTTGTAAGTCATAAAAAGCTAGTCTTCGGGGCACACTTACCGCAGTCTATTATGACTTGGAATTATAAAGTGCCCTTTTATATGCCGAATATTCTCTAGCGGTTCCATGCTGTGATAGGAAATGATGATCAGGCAGCTCAGTGTCACAAACAGACGAGGCCCTAGAAACGGGCTCCAGACATACTGCGTCACCCTGGCGATTGTTTCCGTCTTGCAATAGTGACCTGTTGTCTTGTCTCTTCAAGCCGAAGTGATTCCACCGAGCCACCGTCCCCCTCAGACCTCCTCCCCATGTCTCCAAGCGTATATGCAGTGCTGAGAGAAAACCTGAGTCCCGCAACCATCGAAACTGCTGTACGTTCCCTTCTTTGTCCACCGCTGCTCTTCTCCAAGCCTTTGCAGCAAGGCGCGGGGGTTTGTGCAACAGAGGGGGACACGTGGACCATGGATGGTGCTGGTCCTGCAGGCATCGAAAGCAGACATGTTACTTCGCTAGAACTGCTTTAAATTCTTTCCATCAAGAACCACCAGAGGGCAAAATGTCCCTATGCAGCAGACCAGCACAGGGTCCCTGTCTCCGGCCCATCAGTTCTGCACTCTCTCTCCACTTTAGGGAACAATGCTTACAAACCAGTCAGTGTTCCTAAGCTTGCCTTCACGTCTATTCTGACAGTCCCAGCACCACCAATCCCAGTCTTCTTGGTGGCTGCTTGCATGACCAGGCTTGGATGCCCTCCATGTCATCTGGGAATAGCCATCAGTGGCAATGTATTACTCCTCTTCTTTCTGAGATTCTGATCTGTAATGTGTGAATTACCCAGCATGCACTCTGTTCATTTTTTATCTCCCCAAACCATCAAGTTCATGCTCCCAATTTAAATGAAAGCGATGTTCATCTGCATTGACTCTTGGAGGGACCCTGAGACCGCCAGATTTGTACCTGGCTAGAGCCAAGCGCTTTTCCGTCCTTCTTTTGCCAGGCTTGGAAAACTCCACACTCCTCTCTGATGACTCATCCCATTGTTGGTTTCCCTTAACTCACTAAGTTTCTAGGTCTAAGTGAACTTTTGCTGCATTTTACCCCCACTTTTCCCTCCTCACACAGATTTCAACCTACTCAAAAGGTGCCTTTCATTTCAAACGAATCGACCCAAATTACTTTTCTTGAGTACTTAGTAGTTAACTGGTAGAGAAAGTATAGAGCACTTAGTGGACAAGAAGAAAGAGAAATGATTTATGTGTAGTTTCCTCAACAAATATTTTCATTTTTGATTTTAGATGAAGTCGCCGTATTCCGCTGAATGACCGGATAAACCCTGCCACGCCAAAGGAAGCAAATAAAACGTTCAGAGTCTGTTCTTTGCCAAAGATAACATATCTTCAGTTTTGTAAATACTGGTTTTGGGGAAATGGCAGGAATCTGAGGCACCCCGCTCCCTGGCCTGACACCCCAAATGGAAGGGTTTGCAACTGCGGTGCAAAAACCGAGCTGCAGGTCAGCCCACAAGACGCGACACCCTAAGAAACCAGTGTAACAATATAATATTAACAAAATACAGTGCTCCTGTGCGTGTGGGTTTTTTTTTTTCTGATTTTGTTTCTCATGTGCTGTTTATGATTTGGGCTGTGCAAAGTGTAAATGTTAACATTTTAGGGTAAGTTTAGAAAAAGAAATCCTATTTTATTCCAAGCCAGCAGGAAGGCCAGGGAGGCCAAAGCAGAGCCCTCCCCTGGACCCAGGATGGGCCAGGATGAGGCAGAGCTGAACTGGGAAGCCTCTTAAATTAGCCATTCCGCACTGTCCAGCTGTGGGTCTCACAGCTGCTGGTGCCACCCAGGGCACCTGTCTTCCTGGGGAGTGGGGTCCAAGGTCATTCCTAGTGGTATCTTCAGTCGCATGATATTCCAGGCCCGGAAAGCGGACCTCAGGGTAAGAATCTTGTGGAATGAGGCTGGGAGAGTAACAGCCTCCCTTGGCAACTGATTTCATCTCCGGGCTGTGTGTTCTCCATTTCTAGACAGATTGAACCAGAGGGACCGGTGGTCCTTTCCAGTTCTACCAGTTTCTGCTTCCCAGAATTTAAGCTGAGGCTTCAGAAGAGCTGAGAAGCCCTTTGGTCTTCCACGCTTTGTGGGATGGAAATGCATGTGTATGAGCTGCAGGTCTGCTTTGGCCCCTGCCTCACTGGACCAGATGCTTAGTGACACCACTGCCCAGCTACTGATCTCAGTAGCAGTATGAGAACCCCAACACCAAGACCTGGGGGCCCCTTGTGTGGGGTCCAAGGAAAGCTGCTGAGCCAGGAAAGGAATTACACCACGGAGGCATCATCCACGACCAACTGTGTCTGTGACAAACTGCTTTCCAACGTGGGCCTCAACGGTCGGGTCAGAGACCCTAGTGCCCTCTAAAGGGCTCCTCCCTCCTTCCACCCAACTCCTGGCCCCCAGGCAAACTCACCAGCCATAGACTCACATTTGTCCTGGTTTGTATCTATCCAGATCCCTCCTCCCAAAGCCTCATTATGATCAGAGGCTTTGGGGAATTGATTGGGTTCTGTGGGTTTATGACCGACTTTCCGTTATAAGCTGGGGTCGAGACGGAAGTGCTGGGTCACTGTGGGCATGGCCTGGAAAGGTATATCACCCTGCTGGGTCCTCCCTTCCCTCTCTGCTTCCTGTCCACCACACCATGAGCAGCTCTTCTCCAGATCCCTCTGCCATGCTGCCTGCCTTGGACTGCCCCCTACTATGTACTGAAACATGAGTCAAAACAAATCTGTCTTTAAATTGTGGGTGTCAGCTATTGTGTCTCAGTGTCCAGAAAGTGACTAAGACAGATCTCAAGGGAGGAAAACTGGCTTTTACCATTTTAACCTAGCTTTTCACTTAGAGATCCCACAGGACTTATCCTTTTATACCCATCCACATGTGCCCAACCGGATCCTAGACTGTTCCCATAGGGCAAATCCTCCTGCTGCTCCAAAGCCAGTTCCTCTGCAAGCTCCTGAAAGTACTCTTAGGGCTAAGGTGGCTGTTGATGGGGGACCACATCTTTCTCCACGTGCCTTTTCCCGGTCTCTTGCTTCTCTACACTGATCCAGTTTTCTGAAATTGCCTGAGACTTATGTATCAACTGGCGGCAGAGCTAGAGGAAATAATATAAACCTGAGTGTGATTAATACAGTTTTTTATTTGAAGAAGTAGTTTTCTGTCAAGAAGTAGTCAAGTGGCTTTAGATACCAAAAAGCTGCATAAGCTTACTTGCTGGAATGTATCAAAAGCGCCACGGAGACTCGGCAGCCTTTCCTACTGCACAGACATTTAAAAATATATTTGTTAATATAGAGCCTGGTAAGGTTTCCTATGTCATCACTGTCACTGGCACTAACGAGGCTGGAAAATACAAGGAAGTTTGTGGTTTGCTTCTTATAATGCAGGCTGAAGTCACATTATCAGAGTTCAGTAAGTGGCAATTCATATTTGGGTCCAGAAAGTCAGAATCAAGTTTTTGACAACAGGGCAACAAGTTATTTCCCTGGAGTGTGAGTCTGACATTCCAGAAATCATCTTTGTGGGAGTAATGGAAATTTGTTGGAGGATTCCTAGGGCTACCTGTGAAGTCTAAAATAAGGCATCCTACACGAGCTGCAAATACCTTGGGAAGGGTGTTTGGACCATATCTCCACCAAACCCCATCCCGGAATATTTTTTCTGCAAACTCTGACTTAGTTCAGACTGCTATAAAAGTGGAATGTCTCTAAACACCAGAAATTTATTTGTCTCAGTGCTGGAAGCATGAAGTCTGAGATCAAGTTGCCATCAGGGCCAGATTCCGGTGAGGACGTCTTCCACGTGGCAGGCAGCCAACTTCTCATCTCTTTGTAGAACCCTCAGATTAGGAGCTGGCTTGGGAGTCCCCGGGTCTCTTCACAAGGGCACAGCTCCCCGTGACCCAGTTATCTCCTAACACCACCTCTGTGGGAGTGAGGGACAAACAGCACAGTTCATAACAAGCTAGTGACAAGGTATATTTAATGAAATAAAATATAGATTTACTTTCCAAATACAGATCACAGTTTCACTTCTTCCCTTACTCACTCCAGCCAATCACAGATGAGCATTTTGCGGATACCTTTTTAAACTTTTTAAATGTAATCACTTGAACAATTTCTTCTGAGTATCAATGCCTTTATCCAGAACCGTGGGGAAAAGCACCGCTTGCCAGAGGTTTCCCTCCAAATCTAAGGTGGTAAGGAAGGCATTAAGCCCATCTGAGAGCTCTGTCCTAACCACACCATCCAGACTTAAACTGGAATCAGTGTGCACAGGCTCCAATCTCTAATGTGGGGTAAAACTTTGTCTTTAAATTGTGACCATTTATTGATTCGACATTGCATTTTAAAATCTGGCTTATACGGTGTACTCTGAGTAAAATCCACCCTTTTTTCTTTGTGACAGTCTATGAGCCCTAACAAATCCACACAGGTATCTACCACTGTAAGGCCCAGAGCATTCCCAGACCTCACAGGAAGACATCATAAAAACAGGGGAAAGACATCCTGCGCAACCTGCTTTCAGTAAATACAACGCCATGTGGCTTCTCACTCACAAAGGGCTGCATTGCACATACATTGGACCACTTTACTCCCTGCTGAAATCTTTGAACAATGTGACTCTACATTAGCCATTCTTGCAGGATGTATGGGCGGGTGACAGGGTTCATAAATTTTGAATGGCACAAGTTACAGTTTTATTTCTATCACTTCTGAACTGAAAGTTTTAATCTCCATAAATTAAGGCCAGCAAACCATAACCCATACCACTCTTCTATGATACCACAGCTGTTACGGTTACCTCAAAATACTGTTTATGCTGAGCACAATTTGGAAATTGCATTCATCAGACCCAATGCCAAATCTTTCTACTTAATGTCATTAATAGAAAAAAAAAGCACTTCTATTGCAAAGGTGGTTTCAGTAGTGTTTTAATAAATCACAAAAAAGTAGGTTCAGTCTGTATTTCAATACAAGTGGTTTCCTTTTTAATCTTGTGTGTTTTATTTAAACAAAAACATTATTCTTCAAAGGGGTTCATAGGGTTTTGTCAGGCCATCAAAGGAGCCATGACACCAAAAAAATTTTGTAAAATAGAGTTAGGAATTCCAGCTCTGAATCAAGACCATAATTCTCAACATTTCCCCAGAGCCACACACCCTTTGGTCGCAGTCGTCAGCTCCCACTGCTTCTCACCCTCCCATCCTCCAGAATACAGAAACACAGGATGGACTGCACTGCTGTCAGTTTCTCTGGTGGCTTGGGCTCTCTGCCATGTCCCTGGCCACAGCTTCTCATTTCTCCAACCCCACCCCCAGGCTGTGCATAACCTTCCTGCCAAATGCCCATGTGTGCACATCCTCACACAAGCCTGTGCAAGACAGGCACAGCCACATCCTGCCTCCTCCAGAACCCCACACAGCACTCCTTGTATTGCTAATGATGGGCACCCCCTGTACCTGACCAGACTCCAAGCAACCTGGCATGTGCAGCGACGGAGATGGCCTTGTTTAAAGGTTCCACTCCTAGAACCCAGCACAGTCCACCCCATAATAAATATGTGCTAATGATTTCGTGTTGGAACCCTAGTAGTTCATTGGACAATGCTGCATTCCATCCTTTCCTTTAATCCTTGGTCCATCTGCAAGACCAAGCTACAATTCTCTGGACGACATCCCCAAACCTCAAATCTCCTCTACTATATCCCAACTAACCACAACACTCTCTCAACAAATACAGGACATTTTCTATTTTCCACCTCACACTTAACATCCAAGCTCTGTAGAAATGGTGTAGAATAGCAGCATTTCAAGGCTTACACTAACTTCCCTCTGATTTACATATCATCTCATAGGTGCCTGATAACCTTAACATCCACATCCCTCCCCCACAGAGGAACCAAGTGTTGCTGAAATTTCCCTTAACTCTCCCTTCATTAAACCCATGGCCTCTCCTGCTCCTAGTCATGAACAAAGTCCAAGACAGCATGCTTTTACATTGGGCTTGATAGTCCCCCTGAGATGTCTCCTGGAGTGTTATAGATGGAAAAAAATCTAAAATCTGGATGCCATCAGACAGGGTAGAAAGAGGGCAAGGGCAGAGGGTATACAGAAGCTCACTCTTGTTAAAACCCTTCAGGGAAGATTTTCAGAACATCCATGAGTCTCCTCTTCCTCACTCATGGGTCCCAGAGCCACTGCCGAAGTCTGAATGGAGAAATCTGTGACTCACATACCCAGCAGTTGGTCAATGGTGTTCATTCATTCCAAAAATATGTTTAAGGACTACTCTGAACCAGTCATGCCTTCCTCATCTGAACACAGAACCCAGAAAGTGATTTTCTTGACAATTTTCTAAGTTCTCCCAAGGATGGCTTACAATGCCATTCTGAATACACAGGAGAGAAGGTAATCATCACACACACTGATGTCTTGCGGTGCTAGGTTTAATCCACTGCTCACAGAACCCCAGATCAGAAAGCCCACAGAACAGCACAAAATCTTGCCTGTTTCACTTATGCCCTGGTGAAGACAGATGAAAACAGTAAAATAATTCAAAGGGAGCGTCTGGGGCTACCAGGATTATAAATATGATGCAGTAGGGTTGGGGATTTAGCTCGGTGGCTCAAGCACTTGCCTGGTAAGCTCAAGGTTGTGAGTTCAATCTCTGGTACCAAAAAACAAAAATCTTCTCAATAAACGTGATGTAAAGACACCAGAAGAGCTATCAGTGACGGTCTCTCTGAGGTGAGTGAATTGAAACCTAAAACTCAGGAAAGAGCCCGTCCTGGAGCACTATCAGAAAAACAGTACTCCCAAAGCCCGGAAGTCCTATGTATAGGACTCATCAGGCAAAAACCTGGGATATTTGAGGAACCGAAGGAAGGCAAGAGTAGGGAGAGTAGGGTAAAATGAGAGAGAGAGGCAGGCTGCACAGTGCCCCGCAGGCCAAACTAAGGGCTCTGGATTTCACAGCAAATGTCACAGATGCCAACATAGGCCTTTGAGTAGAGGCCCGGGGTTTAAAGGGTGTGTCCTGGTTACCCTTCAGTAGTTGCTTGGGGAACATCCAAAGGGGTTTCCACAGAAGCCAGACCCCAGCTCGCCTTGAGGGTTGCCTATCCTCGGCGCACTTGCCCATTCTAGCTGCTGTCTTCTTAAACGTGTTCCTAAGTTCTTGCTACAGGCTTTTCAATTTGCACCTGGCCTTGCAAACTGCATTGCCGATCCTGGGTGCTGCTTCTTGGAACACAAGAAAAGAAACGTGCGATGCTTTGTGGGCTCATGGCAAGTGCACGGCAGGCCGTGCAGACCCTGGGGGCGCCTGTCAGGCGAGACAGCAGGAAGGTCCCCTGGCCACTGCAGGTGGGATCCCGGCCCGAAGTCTGCGTCTGGCCTTGCAGGGAGTCACAAACTCAGCAGGCTGAGCACCAGCAGCTTTTGCTCGGCCATACTGAAATCACGGCCCGATGACTCAGCTGCTCTCCAGGCTCCGCTCCCACTGGTGGCGGAGTAGCACACGCAGCCCACGCTGCCGCGGACCCAGCGACAAGACGCGACCACAGGAGTCAGCGCGGCGCAGGCGGTGTAGACAGCGCGGCAGGGAGGTAGGGAGGCAGGGAAGCTGGGCGGGGCGGTGGCCTGCAACGTGCGGCATCCCAGGAATCACGAAAGGGCTCCTAGCTGTCTCTGTTGGGAACACGGTCTCTATCCCGCTTCCGTTTTGCACACTGGCCCAACACCAACTCGCTGTCCGCGTGGACACCACTCCCTCCTGCCCTGTCAGAGTCACCCTCCATCCAGGCCACGCCCCTCCAGACAGGCCACGCCCACGCCGCCGGCTATGCCCGCAGCCCAGAGGTCACGGGGAAATCCCAGGGCTGCGCCTGCGCATTGCGCCCCGCGTTGGCTTTCGCTTTTCGGTTTCCTATTAAACGGCCGCTTCTCGCTCCTGGTCTGTTTCCCCGAAACCACGTGGGGTGGCTCTTCCGAACTTGGACACCCCTCCCGCCGCAGCGCCCGGGCGGCGTTGCGCAGCGCCCCCTCGCGGAGGCTGGAGGCTCTGCAGGGGCACCCCAGTCCACAGGACTGGGCGACGCGGAGTCATTGGAGACGTTTAAAACATTGTGCAAAAGTGATCAGCTATCCAGAAATATGGCCATTTTAGAATGCTCTCTCCTTTACATGTGTTTACATTTCTGTATATTCTTACAGTAGGATGATACTGTTTTCTAACCTTCGTCTTCATTTACCTTTTTCAGTATTTTCCAGTGTAAAGGTCTTTCAAAGCACAGCTCCGATAGTCTATACGTGGTGCTTTGTCGGTTGGGTTGCTTCGGAGTTTTCACGATTATAAACGAAGCTGCTACACACACCTTTGGATACAACCATCACGCACACCTGATCATCCTTGTAGATTTTGTGGAGATCCCAGGCTTCTAAAAAATGATTTCTGTTCTCTGTATTACAACGTTCAACATTCTGGGCATTGAGCTGAAACACCGGTTGTTCACATGTTTTATGTTCCTAAGATACTCGGGGCTTTCTTTCCCACTGGAGTAAAATATGTCAGGCACCCACAGCAACGTTGTGCGACCCTGCCATGCATCCCTGCATTTAGTAAGCTGCTGCGTAGACAGCTTCCTGTGGATTTGTACCTGGTAGCTGAGAAGAGAACACATTAACCGAGACAAGGAAGGGACTGTGTGAAGTCCAAATCCAGAATCCAAACCGCAAGAATTAGGATTGGGAAATGAAGTCCTCTATTTCAGTCTTAATCTTTAAGGACAAACAGGCTGAGGTGCCCCAGGGGAAATACTGGGGATGGCAGGGTGGCAGGAGACCCTACTTGGGGAATTTCGGGAGTTAGTGTGGCAGCTTAGTTCTTCTCAGTGATCTAATACACAGCGCAAGCTACTGCAGGGCAGACCAAGCTGTTCCCACACTGGGGGTGGGTGGGGGTGAGACAACCGTTCATCTTGGCTTTGAATCTAGGGTAGGCGCAGGTCAGTGACCAGGGCTGCGCCTGTCCGGTCCTGCCTGGGCTGGGCTGTCCTGTGTCGACGGCCTAGGCTTGGGCAGTGACTCTGACCCCGCCGTGGCTTGAGGCCCCTCACCCGGCAGAGGGCAGCTGGGCTTGCCCTGGAGTCTGGACAAGACTGAGAGCCCTAAGATCCAAAGGACGCAGTGTCACATTTGCTGTTCACTGCTGGTCAAATCCAGCTATGAGCCAGCCCGGGTCCAGGGGCCAAGGACACTCTTGCTGGAAGGAACTGGAGTCACATTGCAAAGAGAACCAGATAACAGATGAGGGAATGAGGTGGCTCGTTGAAAATAATCTAGCAGTTGAAAATAATCTGATTTGGTATGATGAGGATTGCTTCAGTGACAGTATCTGGGGACTTGTGGTCTTTATATTTCTAGTCACTGTAAATATTTCTTTTCTAAATTGCTTTAAATGCTTTATGAAACACTGGACATGGTAGTGCATGCCTGTAACCCCCATATTCCGGGAGTTTGACCCAAAAAGATCACAAGTTTGAACCCAGAAGGGGCAATTTGGCAGCTCACTGACACACTGTCTCACAATAAAAAATAGCTCTGTAGGAGGACGCTGGGTTCAGTTTCTAGTAGTGAAAAGAATGCTTTGTGCAACAAGGCAATTGTAATCAATTAAACACACTGGTTGACCAGGGAATACAAAAAGGGCTGAATAAAGAAGAGGAGTGACATTGCCCAGTTTCTGTTGCAAGAGTGAATCTCCCCCAAGTGGGAGGGCTGGGATGGTTCCCAGGAGTCTCTGCACACAGCATCACGTGCCTGTCTCACTCGTGGTAAGATGTGGTTTCCAGGATCCTGCCCACCCTTGCCTCTGTCTACACAGCAGCTCGGAGATGAAAGCTCATGCATTTCATCTTATTTCTGATTGGCTGTTAGTGACAAAGAGGAGTCTAACATTTGTTGCTCTTTTCTTTTTAAATCCAGTGCAAGTCTTTGCAGTTATTGCTTTAAATTATGGCCAGTTGGTTCCAGCCTGGTAGCTTTCTAGCCTGCTAAGATGATTTCCGGTTTTCCTTTTGTCATTTGGGAAAGAGTTATGTCTGCGGAAGTGGGGGCCTCTTGATGACACATGATGACAAATACGCACTTCTCACTCAGGGGCCTGTGGGGCAACTGCAGCCATCTGTGCCCAGTGGCCGTGCAGCAGCAGCTACCAGGGGGCAGGCTCTGTCTCTGCACAGGCAGGGAGCACACGATGGCAAGTCATTCCCTGAAGACCACATGCAGTGCCGGGTCAGATGGTGGGGCCTTCCTCTGGCCAGAGCGAGGCATCTGGAGCACAGACAGGAGCGCCCTGTCATTAGTGAACCCATGATGGTGCAGGAAGGGAAAGGCGAGTTTCAAAAGTAATGCAATTTACCAGACAGGGGATGAGCTACTGTTTTTCTGGTCCTGTGTCTTATGCAACTATGACACTGTTTGTATAAAGATGTAGCTTCCCAAGCTGAGGTCTATCACAAGTTTGGATCTTGCAGTTGATGGATCACTAGCATTTTATATTATTTATTTTAGAGTAATCAACATATTAAGTAGTCACACTTACAGTTTGCCCACCAATAATTTAGAGTCATAGAGGAGTAAGAGTTGAATGCCTCAGCAATCACAGTAACAAGGGATCATTAAGACATTAAGGAGAGAGCAGGACATGGAGAAATCTGGTTGGGTCATTGGACAACAATGGCTGGAGAGAAAGGCAGGGACCTTTGTGGAGGACCCAGACCAGAAGTCATTGCGCTGTTGGCTCTATTCAGGAGCATGTGTGGTGAGAAAATAAGAGCATATAGAAGTAGAAAGAGTAAAAAACTGTAACATACACACAAAGGTCACATCCCTGGGAGTTTCTGTAGATCCTTCTCCCATCCAAAGTTGCCTTATTATTCAAATGGATCCAAATCCCATCCACTTGAAGGGAGCAGTTGGTTGCATTGGGCCTTGGTGTCACCTACCTGCGAAGGTGACATTTAAGCTGAGATTTGATGCTAAGATGTGAAAGATGAGTTAAGTGCCCAAGGGGCTTTCCAAAGAGGGAACTGCTAGTAAGAAGGCCCTGCACTGGGGGAAAGAGCTTGGCACATCTGATAAAGTGCTGAAGTCAGCAAAGGATGGTGACACAAGATGGGCTGAGAGAAAGTGACAGGGGAACCAGGGCTCGATAGGCCAAGTTAAGAAATTCAAATTTTAGAATAGCAAGAAAAATCACTGTAAGATTTTCAGGCAGGCCTGTGACAACTGCTTTGCAATTTTAAAAAAGTTGTTTAAATTTGCAGTTAATATCACCTGGGGCTGGGGATACAGTTAAGCAGTAAAGCGTTTGCCTAGCATGTGCGAGGGCCTGGGTTCCGGGCCCAGCACTGAAGGAAATACTCCAACCGATGTGCAAGGAATGAAGTGAATGGGGCCTGAGAGCTGAGGGAAGGCAGGCATTTGGGAACCCACAGCACTAACCCAGGTGAGGGTAGAGGGTGGCAGAGGAGAGGGAAGGAAGTAACCGAGACTTGGAAACTAATTAGGAGAAAGAATCTGTGAGGCTTGAGTCTCAGGTATAAGGGACAGGGGCAAGGGGAGGTGAGGATGACTTCTCGGATTTGGGCATGTACCATTAACAGAAACTGGGCCTAAAGAGAAAGAGGGCAGCTGTGGTATTTAAGTCTTTAAGGCCCACTTAAATACCAGTGGGCCTTTGCAGTATATAGTGATTACATTTCTTGTGGAGAGTTAAGACACACACATGGTATCTTAATTCTCTTTACTGTCCCTCTTCCTCTCCTCCCTCATCTCTACAGTCCCCTTAGCAATCACGAAAGATCTATTTCCCTCTTTCCTATAGTCTCTTTTTACCTTGCTCTTTGAGTTATTTATACTGTGGATTTCTCGTATAAGAGAAACCATGTGATATTTAAGCTTGTGTGTCTGATTTATTCCATTTCACATTGTTTTACAAATCATTCAAGTTTAACGTTCTTTAGGACAGAGTAGCACTCCACTGTGTATAAATACATTATCTTTATCCATTAGTCTGTTAGACATACAGGCTGCTTCCAAGATTAAGTACAAGTTGTGCTATATGTGGCTATGTGTGTATGACTGCAATAGTATCCTTTAACTCTTTTGGTAAAATACCTAGGTAATAGCTGGGGGAAATGAGATTTCTACTTTTAGTTTTCTGAGGAGTCTCTGTACTGATTTCCACAGTGGTTGTACTGATTCACATCCCCACCCAAAACGAAGAGGCGTTCCTCCTCCTGCACCTGCAGCCTCGCCAGCATTTGTTGTTTGATCTCTGATGACCATTCTCTCCGGGACTAGATGGAGTCTGAGTGGTTTTCATTCGCGTTTCTCTATGGCTTGGTGCTTGCTGAGCATCACTAGCTGGCAGAAGTCACTGTGAGCCTGGTAGGGTCCCGTGCAGCCTGGAGCGGGGCCAGGCCAAGGCTCACATCTAGGGGTCTTCTGTCTAGAAGGATCCAGAAGCTGCGGAGGAGAAGTGAGGGAACCGCCAGCCCAAGAGAGCAGCCCAGAAAAGCCAGGAGGATGGCTTATCATGGTGACCCAGGACAAGCCTTGAGGGCCGGCAGCGTCCAGTGCCCAAGGCTTCAGGGCGATCAGGTAAAGCGAGGACCACAATGTGTCCTCGGTCTGGGTTTAGCAACAGGAAATCCAGCCATGGAATCGGTCCTGAACCACACAGCTGCCAACTCAGCGAGCCGCGAAGGTTGGTTTGGGATCGGACGCATGCGCAGAACTCCCTTCTCGCCTTCTCCGGCACGCGGATGCCAGAGCCCCGCCCCCGGCTGGTTTGCGGAGGGAGGCGCGTACAGGCATGGAACAGCCTCATCTGATTGGCCGGCAGCGGAGCCCGGCGATTGGCCGAGAAGGCGAAGACGGAAGGGGGCGTGGCGGCGGCGGGGTCTTTTCTGTTGCAGCTGCTTTCGTTTTCCAGCGTCCGGTCTGCGACCTGCGCTGGCTGTGTGGTACCCTTGGCGCCCACCGCTGACCGAGACCGGGTCTCGATCGCCGGTGTGATCGAGCTTCCCTGCGGCCCGCCCAGCCCCACGGACCCATCCTCTCGGTGTCCGCGCCCTTCCTCGCGGCGCTGCCCGCTTCCTTTTGCGGAAAGTGCTCGCTGTCTCGGCCGGGCTGGGCGAGTCCGACTCCAGGAACCCGGCCTCTAGAGGCGCACCCCGGCAGGTCAGTGAGCGTCCTGCAGACCAACTCGTTTGCAATCTTTTGTTGCTGTGGTTTTTTTCTGTTTTGGTACATGTTTGCAGTATGTAGTGATTGCACCTCTGTCTTGCGGAGAGTTGGTACATGGGTAAAACACACCTTGATACTTGTCTCATCGCCTTTCTTCCCCTCCCAGTCTCCATCTCTTGGGCCTGTTCCGTTCGCCAAGGATCAGTCTCGCAGTTTCCTATTATTTATTTTCTGTTTTGCTCTTTAGTTCATTTACACTATGGGTTTCTCATATAAGAGAAGCCATACACTGTATAAGCGTGTGTGTGTGGTTTATTTGACTTAATTTTATGGAAATGCATCCTTTTTTTTTTTTGATGCATCCATTTTTATGTTTCGATTTGAGGTGAAGAGTTTGCTCTTCTCCAGGAATGTAAAAGCAAGATTTAGTTCCTATAGAACTAGTAGTATAATTGTTCTTTTAAAAATAAATTCTGAGCTGTACCAAAGAGTTCTTGGGTAGGATACAGATGTGCAGTTGTTTGTACTTTGGATATTGTTCCTGTAGTGTAGAGAAGGAGTTGATTTTGATGCGACAGAAATAAAACGTGAGTCGCCGGCACAATCCAGTGTGTACCACTTATTGAGGATGCTGCACCATGACTTAAGACACTTTGAAATACGCAAAATTTCAGTTGAATACACTGTTATTGATCAAATGCTCTATGGAGGGATGTCCGCAGCTCAAAAGGTATTGAAAAGTGATCCCTCTGGGCTCTGGAGCGAGGCCATCATAGCTTTTACAGGCAAGATTGATGCAAGTACAGTTTTCGGCGAGGGGCAGTCAGGATTGGCCCTCATACCTCACTTTGATTGCTGGTAAAATTGAGAGAGGTGGAAGTTTGTGCAAAGGCTGTTTTTGCAAGAGTTAGTGGCAGTTGGGAAAAGCACAAACGTTGGATCCTGTCAAAAAACATGAGTGATCTGGTTGCTGAATGAAGATGGTGTGGGGTGGAAATCAGCCTCAGAATGCACAGGTGTGCGGTCCAAAGAGGCCGGATGAGGAGGCTAGAGGGTGAAGGCAGAAGAAAGAGGAGTCAGTGCTGATTTGGAGATGATGGAGGGTGTTCGAGCTCTCAGCTGGGTTGGTGCCCAGTTTTGTGAGAAGGTGGGATTGGTCCTGGATGTGTGAACTGGAATGCTTTGATTCACCCGCCATGTGCCAGGTACTATGTTTGCATGAGTTCGTGCAGTCTTACCCAACGTGTTGGGAGGGGAGCGAGTTACTGAATTTCCTCGTCTCTTAGGTAGGAATGTAGCCTTCCACTGCCAGTCGTGCCTATAGAGGAGAGGAGGGAGACAGCTGCAGATCTGGAGCTTTCTCTCAGATAAATTAAAGTTGGAGTGAAAAATGAGGTTGCTATAAGCAGAGGTGCCAGGGCAGCCGGTGCAGGTGCGTCCATCTTTACTGGTGTTGTGGTAACCAGCTTTAGAGTCTACACAACTCCAGGCTCTTTGGAGGGATGTTGGTGGAGTAGGTGTGACATGCTGCCTGCACACCTTGGTGCACAAACAACCTTGCATCCCCTCACTTCCACACCCCGCCTGAAGATCCTCCTCATCCCTGAGGCTGGATCCACCATATAACTGGCACTGCCACCAGCCAAGCACTGTGGCCTGCGCTGACACAGAGCCGGAGTCACGTGATGGGCATGAGCGTCTGTTTTCCAAACAGATGTTTGGACTTTCTTCAATCAGGGACTTGTAATGTTCAATCTTGAGGACCACCGTATAAAACTGACCTAATAGCTATCCAGAGAGATACGTTGCATTACCTTATCCTTTCAGGTTGCTATTTGCATTGTTTTTACCTTTAAAAATAATTACTGAAATTTAAGAGTTCTTTGTGCCAGATTTGTTGCTTGCAATAGGATAAAAAAGTATACCTCTTGGGCTGGGGATTTAGCTCAGCAGTGTAAGTGCCTGTCTGGCAAGCACAAGGTCATGAGTTCAATCCCTAGTACAAAGTGGGGGGGGTATATCTCTTTTTTTAAAAGATGTATAACAAAAATAATTTTTACCATGTGAATTGTAAATTATACCAGTTAAAAGTATTTGGGATTCAATTACAAATGTACTGTAATTTGTAAGACAGCAGTGTCAGAGAGTTCTTGTGACTTGTCTTAAATTTAATAACGTTATTTATTTATTTATGTATTTATTTTACAAAAGAACAGTGCTATTTTAAAATCATCTTTATTAGACAGTTACTTTGCCTGATATTAATCTGGGGCTACAGAAGCGAACAGAAAGCCCTCAACTATGTCTCTTCATCAGGCTAAAACAGACAGTAATCAGAATTTAAAAATATAAGAGTATAAATACTGTGACAGAAAACACCTCAGGGAAAGGGGGTCCTGTTTTCCGGGGTGAGATGTGCTTGCAGTTATGGAAGGTGGCCAGCGTAGGGGACTGCCTGATATGTGGACACTTGGGTAAAGATCTGAAAATGTGTTTCCTGGAGAAGAAAAAGCTGTTGTCCAAAAATTCAGTTAAAAAGCAGGCTTCAGGTAGAAGCACCACTTAAATCATGTATTTCAGAGGCTGATTCCGGCCTTGGTTAAGTGAGAGAGGAAAGTAGACGCCTCGGGGCGCGCGTTGGAGACGGGGCTTCGGGGCGCGCGTTGGAGACGGGGCTCCCCTCACCAGCATGTTCTTCCCCCCTTAGGATGTCTCAGTGGTATGAGCTCCAGCAGCTGGACTCCAAGTTCCTGGAGCAGGTTCACCAGCTCTACGATGACAGTTTCCCCATGGAAATCCGACAGTACTTGGCCCAGTGGCTAGAAAAGCAAGACTGGTAAGCAAGACTCACTGGACGAGGAGAAAAGTTTATCTGTGCTTTAAAAATACTTA
>PVJX010005523.1:0-84778 GCA_004027295.1 Dolichotis patagonum | reverse complement strand
CATTCATGATAAGAACCTTACAGAGAATTGGAATAGATGGTCTTTATCTCAATATGGTAAAGGCCATCTATGATAAACCAACAGCCAGCATCATATTAAATGGCCAAAAACTGAAAGCCTTCACCTTAAAATCAGGCACAAGACAAGGATGTCCATTATCACCACTGCTATTCAACATAGTACTGGAAATACTAGCCAGAGCAATAAGACAAGAAAGAGAAATAAAAGGAGTAAAGATAGGAAAAGAGGAAGTTAAATTATCATTATTTGCAGATGACATGATAGTTTACATAGAAGACCCCCAAAACTCTATTGAAAGACTCCTAGATATAATAAATAAATACAGCAAGGTAGCTGGATACAAAGTCAGTACTCAAAAATCAATAGCATTTCTATACACTAACAACAAAAATACTGAGAGAGAAATAAGAGAAGCCACACCCTTTACACTAGCATCCAAAAAAATGAAATACTTATGAATTAATCTCATGAAAGAAGTAAAGGAGCTATACAGGGAAAATTATAATACCCTGAAAAAGGAAATCAAAGAGGACCTCAGAAAATGGAAAGTCATCCCTTGTTCATGGATAGGAAGAACAAACATTGTGAAAATGCCCATTCTCCCAAAATTACTATACAGATTCAATGCAATCCCAATCAAAATACCACTAACATACCTCATAGATCTAGAGAAATCACTCCTAAAATTAATCTGGAACCAGAAGAGACCTAGAATAGGAAAGGCAATTCTAAGCAGTAAAGGCAAGGCAGTAGACATCACAATCCCTGACTTGAAGTTACAGTACAAAGCTACTGTAATAAAAGCAACATGGTACTGGAATAAAAACAGACCTAAAGATCAGTGGAATAGATTGGAAGATACAACCACAACCACAAACTCACTCAGCCATCTTATCTTTGATAAAGAGGCCAAACATGCTTGCTGAAAGAATGACAGTCTCTTTAACAAATGGTGCTGGAAAAATTGGCTATCTATATGCAGAAGACTAAAACTAGACCCAAGCCTATCACCATGTAGTAAACTAAAATCTAAATGGATCAAAGATCTAAATATTAAAACAGAAACACTAAATCTGCTGGAAGACAAAGTAGGTAAAAATCTCAAAGATATAGAGGTAGGTAGAGAATTCAGGAACAAGAATCAAAACACACAGGAAATACTTCCCAAAATCAATAACTGGGACCACATCTCATTAAAGAGTTTCTGCATGTCAAAAGAGATTTCCAGCACAGTGAAAAGAAAACCCACAAATTGGGAAAAAATCTTCATGGACAGTCCCTCAGACAAAGGGCTTCTGTCTAGAACTTATAAAGAATTAAAAAAAAATGAGACCCTCAAAATTCAAAGACCCAATCCAAAAATGGGCATCTGAAATGAATACACAGTTCTCAGATGAAGAAATATGAATGGCAAATAAATACATGAAAAAATGTTCACTATCATTAGTCATTAGAGAAATGTAAATTAAAACCACACTGAGATTCCATCTCACCCCAGAAAGAATGGCCAGAATAAAGAAAACTACCAACAACAAGTGCTGGAGAGGCTGTGGGGAAAAAGGAACTCTTCTGCACTGTTGGTGGGAGTGCAGACAGGTGCAACCACTGTGGAGGTCAGTCTGGAGATTCCTCAAAAAGCTGGGTTTGGGAGTCCCACTTGACCCAGCTATTCCACTTCTGGGCATATTCCCAGAAGAACTGAAAACATCATACCACAGTGATATATGTGCACCCATGTTTATAGCAGCACAATTTGTAATCGCCAGGTCTTGGGAACAACCTAAGTGCCCATCAACTGAGGAAAGGATAAAAAAGTTGTGGTATTTTTATACAATGGGGTACTACTCAGCTATAAAGAATGATCACATTGAGATATTTATAAATAAATGGACACAACTTGAGACCATACTCATAAGCGAAATAAACCAAACTTACATGTGTAAATACCATACAGTCTCCATAGTATGAGAGTTGACAAGAGTATGTAATATTTTATGGTAATCATGATTCCCCCATTTCATTGCTTAGAAGCCTTTCAATGTTTTCATTCATCATTTGGAATGGTTTTATTCTGTTTTGTTTGACTTTAGTATGTGTGATAGTATGAACAGCTGTTTTGAAGAAAACAAAACATTATAACAGCTATTGTTGATTTAATATCTTCTTGCTTAGAAGTCCTACCATGCTTCTATTCTTCTATTACCATCTGTTCTAACATGTTGTGTCTTATTGGGATTTTAATATATGTGATAGTATAAACAAACATTTTTATTGAAAATGAGATATTATAGTAGCCATTGATCATTCTCTGTTATTCGGTTCAGAATGCCCTATAATTCTTTCATTCTTTGAATGGTTTTATACTATTTTGTTATGTTTGATATTATTGTGTTTGAAACTATGCTCAACTATAGCAGAGAAAGAGATATTATGATAGCTACTGTTAGTGTTCGGTTGTCTTATTGTAAAGTACTGTGTTGCCTATGTTGTTCTGATCTGCTTTGTTCTGCCCTCTTTTGTTTTATTCTCTTTAAAATAAAAAAGATAAAAAAGAAAAAAGAGAAACTTTAAAAAGAAAATGGGATATACCATGTGCATCCATTTAGGTCATATATTATCAAGATTTGTACTGTTATTTGAGAAGTGAGGAAACCAGATAGAAATTGGCTATGGGAAAGAAAAGGATATATAGAAAGGAACACTTTTGCCTCTGGATTCAGAAACCTTTCCTTATGGTGTTCACTATATCACAGTTGCAAGGCAGAGCTATTAAAATTATTAATGGGCTGCCAATTTTCTGTTTTCTTTATTACTTTGATAAATAAAAATTCTGATGTCCTCTAGATGCTGACACGTTTATTCCTCTCACACTGGCTCGTAAACTGACTGCAGCAAAGGAGTAAAGAATTCCACATGGCGTTATGTCAATCAGAAAGACAACATGAAATCACACCGGTGTTTTAGTGGACAAAATGTCACACAGGAAATTGTTCAAACAGATACTGAAGCACAGCAGATGTGACTAGAAATCTTGCGTGCCAGTAAAAGGGACAAGTGCCCTATTAGAGGTAAAGAGAAACAAGGGCATTCAGAGAGCTGTCTAATAATATGAGTGTCCCATAAATCTTTACGAAGGACTGGGAACCATACACACATTTGTAAAATTTGAATGATTAATATTTCATAAATAGAAATAATAACCAAGCTAAAGTTCTTGGAAAAATATAAGATAGCAAAGAACTAAAGTTCTCATCTTCACTGCCCATGGGTTTTCAGATGTGAAGTGGAAAAGTATCTGGAATTTTTCATTAACATAACATTTTTTAGACTATTGTAGCACTTTACTTATAAAATAGCATCTTTTCAAAAATAAAGTCAATATACCACATAGGAATGATACACTGGAGCATTTTGTGTGTTAGCTCTATTCTAGGCAGTTTACATACTTTGTCTCATTAATTTCTCATCTACTTCCTATGAAGTAAGTACTTATCCTATTTTACAGGTGAAGAAACCGGGTCATGTGATGTTAATTGTCTTGCAGAAGTCATACTGTTATAAAGTGGTGGTATCACTGCTTCTTTGATGGTGAGTATATAAAACATCAAAAGTTTCTTGAGAATATGAGGTATCATAAAATATGGTGAAAGTTTAAATTTAAAAAAATTGTTACAGTAAAGGATTCATTGTCTTTAAGCCTCCTCAAAAAACCATACCTCAGTTTGATCATGCTCATCCCATGGTTCTTGCTGCTTTCTGAAGCAGTTCTGGAAGTCCTCTTTCATAAGTATCTCTAGTTGCTGTGGCTGCCTTCATGTCCTGAATCAACAGGTTTATGTTTTTATGATATTTTGACTTTTTAGGAGAACTGGAAGTTTCAAGGTGCCAGATCCAGTGAATAAAGTAAATGAAGACACAGTAATGTTTTTTCAAGGATGGCACTCAGTAATAGCTTTCACTGTATTTTTTTTATCAAATATTGTAAATACATGAAAAAAGGACTTCCAGGAGGTACAAGAGCATTGGGGTAAAAGTGCTCATAGCAAGAGGGCATATCTTGAAAGGCATTGGCAGCAGTGTGCTTTTACTGTAATACTTTCTTAAAAATTTAAACATTCATAGTATATTTCAATCATACCTTTTATACTTTGTTTTTCACTTAGTGAGAAATAATTTTTTATATCTAATTTAAAAATTCTTTTTGTTTAAATGAGTTTTAAAGAATTTTTCAGTCAGTTGTACCAGATTGTAATTTAACAGTGTCAGGGAATTATAATTTAGTGATGGATAAGAAGTGCTATATTAATAAGTGTAATTTGCTTTGATTAAAAAGAAATATTATAGACATAAGACAGAAGACAAGACATATTTGTGCTTGGAGTGCACAAATCCAGCTGCATAGAAGAGTTGGAAGCAAGGTCTTGCTGCTTCAACAGCTGGTAAGAAACAGTTACTCAGAGGAAATTGGGAATCTGGTAATCATTTGGTCAAAAAGTACCATTCATAAAGTCAACCATTTCCTAAGGGCAAAACCTCAGAACCTCAGTGACAGACCTGGCTCTACAACCTAAACCAAATAAAGAACCACTAGCATAAAATATTCCAGTATAAATTACGTGTCTACTCTAGTTTAATCAGAGGTCCACTGAGAAAGGACAGAGAGGAATGATAATAGCTACTTAGCAGGCAGTGTCGAAGTGTCAGCCAGTCACTCTGTTAAATCCTCTGTATATGCTGTTCTATTTAAAGCTAAAATAAGCCCCATGGGGTATTTTTATTTCTATATTACACATCACGGAGTAGAGGAAAATTAGACTAAATAACATACTTGAAGTCATCGAAATAGGAAAACTGCCTTCAATTCCAGGTTTATTTGAATTTAAAACCTACGCTCTTTCTACAGCATGGTACTGCCTTAGATATTGCTGAACATAGAGTCTTGTTTCTATAATTGCTCTGGTTATTTAAGCAAATAGAGTTTTGTTTTCAGAAAATAGTACCCTCTCATTCTCAGTTTACCACATCATCCTGAAAGGTTTTATACGGTGCTTTGTTATAAAAAGTAAAACTGACTTTATTTAACAGCAACAATTTACAGTTCCTGGTGCCATCAAACCTGAGGCCCAGAAGGTCTGTGGCATGTACCTAGAGTGACAATCTTACACCAACATAATAATGCATTCTATCATGAAACAGTGAAGACTTAGGGCTGGAGGTGGTGAGGCAGGGAGAATGTGCTCAGATTTCCTGCCTTGTGCAGTTTACTCATGATAGGAAGAACTGGGGAACTGACAATGATTTTTGATTGGTAATTACTAAGTAAGTTGATAATATTTTGGATATGAGCTTTGTGTGGAGAGATTTACTGGAGCACAGAAGGAAAATAGTTGTTTCTTAAGTAGAAAGACCAGTAAAAAGTAAGTCAGCTAGTAAGAATATTGAACATTCTTTATATTCATCATAATATTCATGATAAGTGGTGAAGCAATTGCCAATTTCAACTCTGTGGACACATTCCAAGAGATTTTAGCTTTAAGAAATGCAGTTGTATTTAAGTTGAGAAGAAATGCAGATTGAGAAAATTAAAAAATTCCCTATATTATTCTGCTGAGAGTAATCTTCATTTTGTTCCAATTATGTAAGGTATACTGTATTTATATAAGGAATATTCTGGAAGCTCTGTCTAGCTGTTTCATGAAAGCTCTTCTTTTTAGGCAAAGAGATCTTTCTTACAACTAAGGTAGTAGGTTTTCCTGATGGAACCTGCTTGTCTTTATGCTTGTTGTATGACCAAGCTTCCACCTGGATGTAATCACCTAGACTATAATCACTTTAAGGGAAATACTGTAAAAGCTTCTAAAATGTTGTTTTTTCTTCTGTAAACCAAAACTTTTGAATTTAAACATATGTATATCCCATTTTACATTTATATTTTCTTCATTAAAAAACATCAGCTCACCAGGTTTTGTCATCTGATAACTCTGGTGATCTAAGTTTAATTCTTCAAATACAGATTTTTAAAGAGTTGCTTTTTATCAGTCATATGAAATGACATTCAAATAGCCAGAAAAATGATCCATCATCTGGCTTCATGAAAGTACCCAATTTACATTCTGAAGCGTGAAGTCTGACTGCCCTTTTCTCTAACGTAAAACACCATGATGTACCAGAAATCATGACCATAAAACTACTCATCTGTAGTCAAAGCACTTTATTTCATGATCCCTTCATGCAATCCTCAAAGAAAAGCTTGATATAAAATTTATAAACTGTTTACTCCATGTAGAGAGTGCTCCATCCACTTATTTTTGCTCTGTTTAGAAGGGAGGCCATCATGATTTGGTAATGGAATTCTGCAGTTAACTTTCATAGTTTATTTCATTCACGTTTCTATTAAGTTTTTATTTTTTTTAGCACTCCAGAGTTATCAATTTGTCTTTCCATATACTCTTATTTCTTTCCTGGATTGTAAAGTTAGACAGCATTTTTCTTCTAGCATTTCAAACTTACTACTGCATCTACCCTTCCTACCAAAGATATTTTCATTCACAAAGGAAAAATGATTTAATTTATGTGACTTTAAACATAAAAGACTACTAAATAATGTCAAATTCATTCCATATTAGTCAATTTATATTCAAGGCTCAAATGATATTCACATATAAACATTAATAGAATAAGTTGTTCCATGTTCAGTAAACTTTTCAAAAAGATTCATGAAAGATTTTTGACCTTTTATAAATAGGTTATTTTATAAAAAATATTTGAAAGTTCCATTATTTTAATTTATGCAGAAGTGTGCTTTATTTGCAATTTGTACCATGGCAATGCTTTCGTTTCTTCAGAAACTGGCTTATATAAATTGAAAAGCTGAAATTTTTATTTCCAAGATGACCTGAATCTTGAGAAATAATTTCCTTTTTCAAAGAAATTATAATTACACTTTCAGACGTACCTGAAACTCAGCTTTACATTTGCCTTTAAATCCATTTCTATTTGGAAATGTAATTTGTCACCAGTAGGTTCCACTTCTGCATTCCCCTATGGTTACAGAAAAACAGAAGTTTCCAGAACAAAAATTTTAATACCAATTTGAAGAGAAAAAGATATTTCATTTAAGGTCATTGTTTAATAGGACAACTTCTCTACATCAAGAATTTATAGAATATATTAATTTCAGCACAATTTTGCTTTTCTTTGAGTGGTTCAATCTAGCACAAAAGTCAGGTTAAATAATCAGCTATCACCTCTCTTTCATGAGGATATTTTTCTCTGATTACAACAAAACCAGATTTAGTAGCTCTCTGCACTCCAGCCAAGTGTTCCTTCTAAGAGCAACTGTCAATTATGATGGCTTTAAAATAGACTTTAGAGGGTTATTCAGAATGACAATTTGAAGTTCTTAGTACATTGGATACGTAAAGCTGAACAAAGGCAAGTTTAATCAAGAAGAATGTTAGACTTTACCCACAATTCAAAAAAGACTGTTTTGCACTGTTTCCAGTAACTAATTTAAAAAATAATTGTAAAAGAAAATTTTCTATGACCTGGGTCTTTTCATAATTTTTTTACAAAGCAAGTGGCACTAATGAATCATCTACAAAGTATGGTCCATGAACCACACTGGTGGCATCTGGAAGCTCATTAGAAGTGCAGACCTACTGAATCAGAATATGCATTTTTATTGAGATCCCCAGGCAATGCATAAGCACATTAAAGATTAAAGAAGCACTGATCTACTTAACATTGATATTTAGAAGGAATGAAGATTCTCTATTACAGTTTCCCAGTCTGTTTGCTAAAGCAGACAACTATGCCGCAAATGGGCTGCAGGTGCACACACCTAAATACTCCCTCAACACTCAGAGCAGATGGGCGGGAACTGACTCAGACAGGACCCCCTTCCCCAGCAGCTCCTGCCCGCTGCAAGTGGCCTTGCCCATTAACTCCAGTGCACCATACAAATATCATCACTTTCTCTATGTGCCACAATATCAAAAAGCTAGCAAAGCAAGCTCTGATGAATTAGATTTAATGAAGGACTATTTTCATGGAGAGGACCAGCAGGCAAAAGTAAATAGAAGTAGGAAATCAAAGCTATTAGGAACAGACAACCGAAGTGGAGATATCAGTGTGATATCAAATTTACTTCAAGTCTTTGTTCATAAAGATTTAGACAACAACCCAGGGATGAAGGAGGAATAGTTCCTGGCTGGCAGATTTTTCAAAACTCTTCTTTAAAGTCAATTTTTAATTAAAGCAATAGTAATAAGTATAAATGTATAAATAAAATTTAAAATATAAATAGACATAGCTAACAACATGCATAAAATTTTTTATCAATTAAACCCCTGACAGTAGCCAAAGAAAGACCCCTTTATGGTACTCAGGAAAGGAGTGTCTGAGTCATTTTTCTTGTTGCTAAGACAAAATACTGGACATCCAGAGTTAAAGGAGGAAATGTTTATTTGGTTCACAGTTTGTAGAGGTTTCAGTCCATAGTCAGGCAACTCCAAGGCAAAGTGGCACAGAGAGGAGCATCACGAAGGAGAAAGAGTCCACAGGAAAGAGCACATCAACCTCTTTCTACTGCTTATATTTTATGCAGGGGACCTGCCCTAGGGAAAGTATAACATGAACACCTTTAATCCTAGCCAGAACTGTTCTAAATCAGTCAGAGGACTGATGTAGCGATCACACATGCTTGATCCCAGCACGAGACACTCTAATCCAGCTACCTCTGGAAAGTATTCCCTGTGATTACATGCGACTTTGCAGGGAGCCAGTAGTATTTATGAAATAAAAAGCCTCAAAGTAATTTTTAAAAAGTAGGTGGTGGCAGGCATACATCATTGAATAAAAGCAATTCTGTGTATAAGGATTCTGCTTACTAAGTCTGTGTTTTGGAACAATTACCCAGAAGAAAGTCTTGACCAGACTGGCTGACCATACCTGACTGATCTTGGACTTCCAGCATCCAGAGATGTGAGAAACAAAGTTTCATTGCTTATAATTCAGGCTATCTGTAGTACTTTATTATAGCAGCCCTAAGACAATTTGTGTCAGCCATTCCTTACTGCCTTGTTCCCAAGAAACATTGGCAGTGCCAAACAGCACAGAATTCCAGGGGGCCCACAACACCAATGAATGGGAATCCATGGAGACTCAAAATGAGGACAAGACAAGCATATCCCAAGTAAGCATATCCCAAGACCAGCATATCCCAAGTAAGTAGAATTTAAAACCCCTAGAGACCATGGCTTACACTCCAGCTAGAACTATCTTTGATACAGAAAGGAGAAAAATGTTGTTATACAATGCAAATGAACATGAAATTACATCATCCTTTCCTGCTGTTATGATCTCCTTGCATTAGCCAGCTACTCATACTGAAAATAACAGAGGAAAGGTAAAGATAGGGCAACCTATATTTCCTTTCTTACTCACCAGCGAGCTGAAGATTCAGAATAGAACACATGCATATTGAAAAGTGAAATACGAACAGTTGAGTTAGCTTTGTGTAGCATTTCCTCTATCCTGGTAAAATCAAAATATTACATTTACATAATTCCAATGATTCTAAAATTATTTTAATTTCAGCATGAGTTAAATGCTGTCATATTTGAATTTAAAATTGGCACCACACAATATAGAGATGTATGACAAAATTCATGCTAATAATTTAAATTTTTCTTTTTTTATTTAAAGTGATATTATATAAAATATCATGCCAAATACAGAAAGCTAGCAGATAAACATAAAAAAATGTCAAATTTCATGACTGTTAATGATACCTTCTGTCTGCTTTTTAAACAAGGTGTTAACATTTTTTGTTTGCAGTAAACCTCCTAAGTTACGTAGTTGGCTTTAATTGTAATTTCTGTTCAGTTTTCTGTGTATCACATTAAACTAGGAATTTCTAGAGGAAAGGATTGTGTTTTTCATTTCATTATCCCTAGTGCTTATATATAGTGAGCCTTCGAAAATGGATTTCAAAGGTCAATTACAGTTAATTTGTATGTTTCCAGAAAGTGAGAAAGAAAGCAGCTCTTCTCCCATAATGTGTTTGTAACTAAATCTATTGTGTCCTAAATGTGTCGCTGTGGAGTGTGGAGAATACAACCAATTCCCCAGTCAATTAGCCCTGGCTTTGACTGCCTACTAGGTCTGTGTCAGGCATTGTGGGGGATTTGCACTGTAGCTGGGGCTCGTCCCTGTGACATGGCTGCTTACTCCAGACACAGGGTGAAAAGCACACACAGGTAGAACTGGCAGCAGGCACACACCTCGCAGCATGGGATAAGCTGGGAAATCTGCCTCAGCTACCGACGTAAATGTCCAGCAAGGTAGATAGAGTCATGATTCTTCCATCCACAGCCTCAACAGATCAATAGTTGGAGGGCTGTCACGCCTCAGCTGGGACCAACCACAGGCTGCACAGTGTCCTAAGTCCCCAGATCACCAGCAACCAGGGAGTGTTTGGAGAAGTAAAGTGGCAACAATCTGGGACTCAGTCACCAGACTGTCTGGGATTCAGCAGCGGAACCCCAGGCTCAGGGAAGGGCAACTCAAGGGGAAAGGCGACACTCCACTCCGAGAGCAGAGAGGATGAGGAAGAACAAGTCCTCAGAAAGGACCAGAGAGGGAGGTGACAGACAGCCAGGGCCAGGGGTGGGACAAGGAGGGATGAGCAAAAAGCCAGAATACTGACAGGCGCCGGCACTTAGCTGGGAAATGACAGCCTTGAGGGTCAGCAGGGATGCATGATTCCAGCTAAGGAGAAGGTCACATTGGACATCTTGCCTAGTATTTCTATCTCATAGTAATTTGTCAAGGCTTTTATTGTGAAAACACTTATCTTGATTAAATACACAGTAGAAAACTATGATTAGGCATTGATACAACTTGAAATGCTTAAAAATAATATATAATAATAAGATTACAAAAGGGCCATGGCCTCTTTCAATTCATTTTGTATTTTATTCTTTTGTGAACATTTTCTTTTATTGTGTTTCTCATTAAAAGTCTTCTTTTTAATGCACAGTATTCCTTTGGGTTTTTTTTCTTCTCCTCCTCCTTCTCTTCTTCTTGCTCCTCCTCCTCCTCAAATGCCAGTGTTTTAAGAATCTGTATTATCTTGCCTGGGAAAAATAAAAGCTAACTTGTGCACATGGATTGACATGTAGTTATTCCAGTCTACATCACAGAGCGAAAACCAATCATGTAAAGGTGACATATACCAATGGGATTAGTCTATGGTTCCTACACATCACAGAATAGGAAGCCGGAGCTTCCAAAACCCGGGGCTCACATGACAATGTACTTGCCAAGCAGCTTTTCAATGGTCTCGGACATCTGAGGGTCATTTCTTCTGAGGACGTTAGAGGATTGTGGGTTTTCCCTCGTGGTTCCACAGTGCATGGAACAGCTTCTGCACACCTGCTTACCTGGATCAAAGCTCCATAAAGGTGCAATTCCACACCAGTGCCTAAGCGGCACTATCTTCAGGGTCAGCTCCCGGGAACTCTCATAGCTCTTGCTGCCCACCAGCATGATAGGGAACAAACGCAGTTGTTACCTATTTCATGGATTAGGTCATGGAGGGCTTCAACCTCTCCAGAGTTTCCTTCCTAGTGACTGAGTAGACCAAGATGAAGGCATGGCTCCTAGTGTTGTCAAGGTGCTACAAACACAGATGGGAGTAGCTTACAGTGGCGTCACTCACGTTCAGGGCACCCATGCTGTGGTTATAGCCCAGCCACTGGCTGATAGGCATCAGCTATGCACCACTGAAGGTGCTATACGCCCACATCTGTACGGCTTTCTCTTACCTATGCTAGTACAGCCAACTGCCGTCAGCCATTGACCTTTGCTCTTTCCATGAGGCTTGGATGATAAGCAGGGTAAGCAGGGATCACAGCCAGCACAGCAGGAGCTGTCTGTTGTTGAGAATGAGAGGGCAAGTACAGCAGAATGTCTCTGGCTCTGAGCCATGGATAGAACAAACCTCTTTCAACTTTGAAACCAACAAGCAAATTCACTCTTTGCAGAAGTGGATGCAGAAACCAATGCAGTACTCAGTGCAGCAGATGGCAAAGAACCAAGGACATCAGTGCCTCCAAAGACCATGGGGGGACAGCTGCTGGATTTGGCTGACACCAAAGCTGGGTGGCACTGCCTAGGAGATTCCACTTGCACATAGCTCTGAGTCCACATTCATCTTCCAGCATTTTCTCTTTCCTTAATCCAAAAAAACTGTCAGGGGCATAGGAAAGAACAAAATTTGGGTAGGAAACTTGTAGATTGGTTAGAGAAACAAGACAAATATACGTGGAATAAAAATAGTGTTAGATTCTATAGAATATATAGAGTAGGCAAACAGTGGAGCCCCTATTTAAATAGTATAGGAAGTCAAGGTGAGAAATGACAAGAGGTAGCATAAGTCCAGCATGTTCAAGAAAGAAAAACTGGGCCCACTCAGGAGGATTTAAGGAACCCACAGAGAGCTGCAAATGGTCTCCAAAAGGAATTTGTGCCTGGTAGTGTGGCATTACAAGAAAGGACACTGTGATAGGCTGAATAACACCCTCCTCTTAATAGACCCATGTCTTAATTCCCAGAATATGTCAACCTTACCTAATAGGGGAAAAAAAACCTATACAAATGAGAAAAAGCAGTCGAGGTAGTATCTTAGTCACTCTCCCATTGGTGGAACAAATTACCTGACACTCATAACTTAAAGGTAAAGAGACGTATTCTGGCTCACAGTTTCAGTCCATGGTTGGTACTGGACAGAGCAGGGCAACAGTGCCAGAGCAGAAGTGGAGAGAGACCAGACATAGACCCTGAGCCCTCATGAGCCACTCTGATACACCTGGAAGTGTGTTCTATTAATCCCTGGGACAGATCCTAAAGACAAGTTTAAACTCTACTCTAACTGCCACAGATGGTAGATTAGCTCTGACTGCCCAGATGGGCTTGGTGTAATCACAGTGGTCCCCATAAAAGGCAGGCAAGAGGAGAAGGTAATGTGATGAGGGAAGCAGGGTTGGAGTGAGACAGGAGGGGCTACAACTCAAGGGATGCAGGCAGCTACTAAATCCTGAACAAATCAAGGAAACAAGTTCTGCCCTCAGAACCTCCACAACAAACAATCTCGTCAGCGTCTTGACTTTAGCCTAATCAGACTGAATTTTTCCTTCTGGCCCCAAAAGCTGTAGGAGAATAAACATGGATTGTTTTGAGCCACATTTGTTGTATTTAATTTGTTACAAAAATAATGGGAAACTAATATGGGTGGTAAGAAGAGTGGGCTGAGCTCGAAAAGGGGGCTTCTGTGTCCTGTGTGGATCACAGTACACTGCAACACAAGTCTTGCAGAGTGGAGGCTCAGCTGAGCTCAGCCATAGCTGCAGGCTGAGGGTTGTTAGGTGCCAATAACTTTTTTCTCCATTTCTCTCTGATCACAGAAAGTCACCTTTTCACTGTGACCTCATATGCCCTTTTCTCTGTGCCCATGAAGAAAGAGAGATCTCTATTGTCTCTTCCTCTTTTTATATGGACACAATTCCTATCTGGTTTAGGCCCCACTCTTACTATGCCATTTAACCTTAACTACCTCCCTAAAGGCACTATTTCTGAATGTAGTTATAGTAGGGGTTCGGGTATCAAGATATTAATTTGGGAAGGGGGGAGCTATGCTTTAGATCTAAAATGTCTCCCATAGCCTCACACACTTAAAGGTGGGGTTTTTGGGGGGTGACTGGGTTATGGGTTCTGATATCTGACTGGCTGTCGGAGGGCAGGGCCTCATCAGAAGAGGTAGGTCACTGGGGCCTGACCTGGAAGTTCATAGCTTCCTTCCTGGCTCTTCCCTGGATTCTCTTTGTGCCATCCCATGAGCAGCTACTGTATTTCTCTGCTATGTCCCTCTGCCATTTGGTCCTGCCTTGGAGCCAGTCAACTATGGGTTAAAACCTGTATAAATTGTGATCCACCATGAACCTTTGCTCCTTAAGTTGTGGGTATTGACTATTTTATCCCATCAAAGAAGAGCATGACTAAGTCAGGGCACAATTTAGTCTATAACAGAGGTTAACGATTAGGATGGCACCATCCATACATTCATGATTCATGACCATGTATTTCTATATATGTGATTGTTATGAAGACCATAACAGGAGCCATTATGAAAAATATTTCCAGAATGCTTGCTAATTGTTACTCATTCTCAAGACTTTCCTAATGTCACAGTCTGCCCAGGAATTCACCTATGTGCTCTAAGGAAGAAAAAGAGACTAAGTTGTGTGCTGTGACCTTTTCCCCATTTACCTATGGGGTTCTGCTGTCAGGGTGTCATCATGCAAACTAGAGTTGCTCTCAGGCAGGACACGAAGTTTACCATCCCCAATACATAGAGTGCCTAGGGAGCTCCACTAATTACCACCTCCTAGGAGCTGAGTTTCATATCTCCTTCAAATAACGTCAGCAGCAGCCGCAGCAGAGACAGCCTGCACCTCCCAACATCACACTCCTTCATTAGTTGACTCTGACTCACCTGCCTCGCATCCTACCCCCAGATCAACTTTCCATCCAGTGACTTATGTTTCCATTACTGGGTAACACGTAAGCCACTGCTTGCTGTCTTCCTTATTTCCTACCAAATTATTCAGTGTCCCTTCCATGCATGGACATCCACATAAGCTATTTTATCGAGGTCTCCATAGTAACCCTGCTAAACAGCTATCACCTCTCCAGGTGGGTAAAGTGAGAGTCAGCATGGCTGTGTGGCTCAGCACCCGTGTTGAGTCACCCCAGTGGGAATCCAGAGAGAGAAGTGGGGAGAAGGGGAAGGAAGAAAAGACTGCAAGACTTGTAGCATGATGAAGTTTACCAGCCTCACCATTGCTTCCCCTCAAGGTCAATATGGCTCTTCACATCCCCAGAGTTTCTACGCCCTGAGATTAATTTTACAGGGATTTATTGAAATAGGAACAGGTACAACCTGCTTGATGAGAACTGGTTGAACTTGCTGCACAGACATAGCAAAACTGTAGTGCTATTCTATAAATAAGCCCTGTTTCCGGTGCCTAATGAGATCTTACAGTCAGCCTAAAGGAAAACACACTCTATCTTTGTGTCAGTTTCCTGCTTCCCGATGCATAGAAGAACAATTTTTTTTGTCGTTTCCATCTACTTCTCTCTCTCTAAGGTGGAGCAAGTCCCCCGAGTCTTCCCACAGGCCAGTCAGTTCCCTGTACTCAGTCCCAGCCATGACTGGGATCAAGAAAGACTGCCATGTCCCACTCATCCAATCCCTCAGGTAAATAAGGTCCTCCCCATGCTGCCCCATCTGTAGGGCACAACCTCACTTTCTTTGAAAAGATATGCAGTGGTCTGACTTCCCATCTTCCTTTCTGTGGTATTTGAATTCAGCCATATGGGTTGGATGCCATGGAACAAATTGGTAACATTGTCCTACCTCTGTTTTTCAATTGGAAAGACTAAAGATGACCACCATGATGGTTAATTTAATGTGACAACTTGGCTGGGCCATGCAAAACCCAGATATTTGGCCATGCATCTTGGGTGTGTCTGCTAGTGCTTCCGAGTGGTTTAACACTTTATTAGTGTGAGGAAAGCAGATTTCTGTCCTTTAATGTGTGGCCTTCACTCAATAACCTGAGTAGAAGGGAAAGGCTGACTAGCCCACAAATAAAGGGGACTCCTCCTGTAGGGCTGCTTTCAGCTGAGACATTGTTGTTTTTTGGTTTTGGTTTTGGTTTTGGTTTTGGTTTGGGTTTGGGTTTGGGTTTGGGTTTGGGTTTGGGTTTGGATTTGGGTTTTGGTTCTGATTTTCTTTTCTGCCTCTGGAATCAAATCTTGAGCCTGCCAGCTTTCAGGTTGAAACTACCTCTTATTACTTCCTCATTAAACAGGTTGAAAACCACAAAAAAGAAAGAAAATATACTTAGTAGAATTTATGATGCTTCACATTTGGTGATCTATGCTGTTTATTTAATAACAGGTGACTCGAGCATTTTATTTTTTTCTAATAGAAGCAAATATCTAAGCAATGTGCTTTTGTATGTGTCCCCTAGTTGATTGTTTTCTCCAGGATCTTGGCAGAAAATGAAGGCTTTATCCTCTCAGGACTCTGAGTACAAGGTTACTAGGGAAACAATAGATTTCTTGATCAGTCTTTGTTTGAAAAAAATTTTTTTTAAATCTCTCTGATTTTTTAAGCTGAGAAGAGAAAATGCAATCAATTATTTCCTAAATAGATTATTAGTCTGAGGTGCAAAGCTGTTATTGCAGTGAAAGTAGTGACATCAGCTTCATCATATAAAGACATCCTCTCTCCTAGAGCACATTAATCTTCCTACTATATTAGACTTTTAATGTTCCCATGTTGCGTATTTCTTTTATGAATATGCAAGTAAAATTTCAAAATACATCATACTAGTCATACACCAAGGGCAAAGCCCTTATCACGGTTCTTATCATCATCCTGCCAAATGTTTAAAATACCTGTATATTTAATGTCAATCTAGAAAGTTATCTAGCATTTTGGTAAGTGCTACCACAGTGCTAATTATGCTTGTTTTTATCCAAAAGCATAGTCACCTGCCATCTAGTGTTTAAACACAAAACTGCAGTAAATGTTCCATGCAGCTAAGGTCTTTAGGGTCCTTCTGAATGCAGAGCTCGACATCTAGGGCATAGTTTTCAACCTTCTCTGATGTGAGAGACCTCTTTGGGACAAGCTACCAGATCTCATTTACCCACTACTACCTGTCACAGTTGAAGGGTTCCTCTGCTCTACATATGAGGAATCTGTACTCAAAGGAGGACTCTGACTCACTTGATAGGAGAGCACAGGATGCCCAAGGATGACTGAAACTGACAAATGCTTGAAACTGTAGAGTTTACAGTATGTTGTTATCTCAACAATAATTATATGCCGTGATTACACTGGCATTTTAGTTTAACTTTTTGTCCATTTTTAAGTAGCCTACTACATCATGCTGGTCCAGAACAAAAGACTAAAATGAAGCAATGAGTGTAGCTATGAGTGTCAGACAAGAGTCCTGTTCTTATAAAGCTTCTGTTCTATAGAAGAACGCAGATAACAAACAGACAAGATAAACTGATATTAGTACAAATCCTGTGAAGGAAAGAATCACAAAATAAACTTTTTGGAGAAGACCACTGTGTGTAAAGGGGCCAGGAAAAGTTTTTTGAAGAAAGTGGTATCTGAGTCAGATTTACATATTAAGAATATATCACATACAAAAATAGCCAAGAAAGTCATTTCAGGTAGAGTTATCAGCAAAGGCCTGGAGCAAGAAGGCCCTGTCACCAAGGGAAATATAGTGGATATATGTTGAAATAATGGGTAGAGCAGTGTTATCTTTCCAAACATTTTTGATTTGTGACATGCAATAATATTACTCTCAGATACCCAAATTTTGCAATCAGTGCATAATGGGTCATTTATGTATCAGGACTCACTTGACCATAAAAGACAGAAATCCAAACTCAAGCAAATTATGAGCAAACAAAGTAGGAGAAGTTGAATTTAATGGCTTATGTAACCAGAGAAGACCTAAGTATTTCTTGGGATACTGAAGCCAGGCATTCTTTCTCTACTTCACTTAGGATTTTAGATTCAGTCTCATCTAATACTAGGTTAGAGCCGTGGCTACTGGTTGCTATAAACTTGCACACAGCACTTCAGTGGAGGACAAAAAAGTTCTTTCTTCCCTCTTCAGTTGAAAAACCCTGGGCAAGGACTCTGACTGCCCCGAATTCGTGCTACTCTTTGGGCCAGTCACTCCAGCCGTAGAAGTGAGGAACTAGAATTCAATGAAGTATTATCACATGCCCATCCCGTGGCCAGCTCAGGTGCTATCAATGGAGAGAAAGCAGTAAGGTAGATACGGCTTGAGATAGCAGTGTCACTCTAATTCATCTACTAGTGGTGAAAAGAAATATTCTATGTCATATTAGGTCTAGTGTGCCAGTAAGATATTCCTTTAGGTTAAAAAACGATGGGATGTTTAATGACATTCTTCTATCATAAACCATTAAATTATAGAAGGGTGAAAGTCACTGAGATAAGTACTGGAAATCTTCACCTATTTGTTTCCTGCAGAAAAGAAAGTCATAGCCCCTGTCTTAGTTATTTTTCTTGCTGCTGACACAGAATACCTGACACCCAAAGTTATAGGAGGAAAGGTTTATTTCAGTGTAGTTTGTAAAGGCTTTAGCCTATAATTGGCTGGCTCCAAAGCAGGGTGGCATGGCAGAGGAGAAACAGTTCATGGTAGGGCAAGGCAATAAAGCAGAGAAATAGCAAAGAAGCAGCAGCGACCCTGCCTTCATTCTGTCCCTTTATGCCTGCCTTAACATGATGCCTCTCACATGCAGGGTGGGCATTATTCACACCCAGAACTATACTAAACCAATCGTGGATTAATTTAGTAATCACACTCCCTTAACCCTAGCATCACCCACCCTAGATCGAGCCACCTCTACAAAACTACACTTAAGACTACATAAGGTTGTGGTGTGACAACTACACACAAACCATAACAACCCTAAAGGTAAAATATATTAAGGCAGACAGTTCTTACATGGCACATCCCATTTCACCTCAATACGATCAGTGAACTTCTTATAATTTAAGTACATCCTCAGTGGAGACCCAAAGGCACTTTGTCCATATCCAGAAATGGGCCCTCCTAACCAGATTTTGTTTCTTCCACAATTCAGGCTTTGTTAACATGCTTCTACATCCTGAACAGATTTTGTCACATAGAATTTTTATTAGGATTTTGACTTTTTTAGAGTATTTTTAGCAGGAAATTTTAAATTTCTGCATCAACAATTGCTGTTAGGTCGCATTAAATTTGGCTTCAGTCTTAGTCGCTGTATTCATTGCTGGAAAGAAATACCTGATTCCCAAAACTTAAAGGAAGACAAGTATATTTTGGGTCACAGTTTCAGAAGTTTTCAATCCATGTTCATCAGGCTTAAACAAAGAAAAGACATGGTAGAAGGAGCTGGGTAGAGGAAAACTGCTCTTGGCATGGTAGCCAGGATGCAGACAGCAAAGGAAGGAGCCAAGTGGGAGATAGACCCTCTGCCAGAGACCCACCTCTTCCGGCCAGCCCCGCCCTTTCCAAGTGCACACTCAGCTGCTGACCTCACCAGGGGATGCTTCCACGGAGCACCATGCCCTGGGATCCAATCACCTTCCAAAGTCCTGCCTCTGAACACATGAAAGTTGGGGTGTGGGGCATCTTTGTCAATTATATTTGAAGAGATTTTAGTTCTCCCAAAAGGGCTCTACAAAATGCCCCCTTGCTACTCACTTTTAATTTCAGTACAGCTTATCTTTTATAGCACTGCATCTCACGGTGTGTCCACGGCTCTGTGTGTGTGTGTGTGTGTGTGTGTGTCCAGTGGGTCTTAGCTGCAGAATATTCAACATGGTCAGGATTCACTTTTGAAGAAGGCTTTATATCCTATTGCTTTTGGTACAAGAAGTAACATTCAACCCTGCCGAAAATGGAGTCAGTGTCTGACAAAATTATGAATTTTGATGAAGCTGTAGGGCAAAATAGGAAACACTGTATTGTTTTGGATTTCTTTTTAGCTCCATCCTTCATTTATTAGTGTATTGACTCAGATAACATTTATACAGTACTCACAAAATACTATGCATTGAGAATACAAGCGTAAATAAGACAAGATCTAAATCTTTATAATGGTCACACTCTCCCCTGATCATGTGCTTCTCAATAATGTCTGAATTCTATCATGTGTGGAATGAGATGATAAGTAAGATTTGGGCCCTATCTTTAAAACCACAGCAGTTTGAGACTGAAGCAGAAAAGCATGTTTATAGATTATCATGCTCAGCACTACATTGCTTATGGTGTGCGAAGAGGAACTAATTTGTTGTGGTTGTGAAAATGTAGCAAGAGGCTACATTGAAGCTTGAAGCTATTGCAATGGATCTGATCTTTGTAGGATGTGAACAGGTGCTATGGTTTGTGTCTAGATGTCTGCCCTAAAGCTCTGTGAGGACATAGGTGGGCCTTTTCACAGGTGGCTGGATCTGGAGTGTGTGATGCTGGGATCAAGGGTGTATGATTAACTACATTAGCCCACTGTAGGATTAAGAGTGCCCCACCATGGGTTGGAGTGCTACCACCCTAAGGGCATGTGGCCTGGATAAATTTTAAGGGACAGAAAAAGGGTCCCTGTCCCTGCTTGTCACTTGATGCTTTGCTGCTTTCCTGCCTTCTGTCTGCCCTGTTTTGTCATGGACTGTTTCTCCTTTGCAATGTCCCTCTGCCACACGCCCCACCTTGGAGCTGGCCAACCATGAACTGAAACTTCTACAAACTGAGCCAGATAGACTTTTCCTCCTTTAACTTTTGAGGTCGGGTATTTTTGTCTCAGAAATGAGAAAAGTAACTAAAACAATAGATGAGGGAAAGAAAGAAATTTCAGGTACAGGTGATAGGGCACATTAAAAGACTGGACAAAATACTAAAGGATTCAGTGAGAGAATGTGAATAATTTTATGGGGCTGAATCTTAGACTCTATTAGAGTGGGAGTGAGAAAGGCAATGTGAGATTGATGAATAATTAGGCTAAAAGTTATAGAAGCTGGAATATAATCCGCTTAATTTCCATGCAGAGGATTTAGATTTTGTTTTACAGCAGCGGCAGTCCATCAGATGATTTGTGATTTTAAAAATCTCTGCCAACAGCTCGCAGAATGGCTCCATGTGCAGGAGGCAGAAAGAACAAGAGGAAAATGTGTTCCTAGATGCTGCCAAGGAAATTCCAAGGATCTGTCCAGTTTTTAATTGGAAGTCTAAGTCTTCTACCACCTTATGACAATTACTAATAGCAGCTTTTCACAGCCTCCCTGTTAAATGCTGTATGCTAAGTTTCCTACCAGCAGATCTAGGCAGACCTAAACAGGTACAATTTTCTTTTTTTTTTTTTAAAGGGCTAACATCATGTTTATTGGAAGACTGTGATGTGACATGGCCACTAGTGTGTCTTTTGGAGAGAGGAAGCAGGGTCTGGTTCCTGACACCCCTCCTAAGAGCTCATTCCTGGATATAGAGGTTGCTGGGTGCAGTAGGATCATCTGCTGGTCGTGTCTCCACCACCACAGGCCTGGGAGAGCCAAGCAGACGGAAGGTGAGGGTGGGGTCTCTCAGCTCCTGCAGTAGCCTGTCAGAGCCTGGAGCCCACACCTGCACTCCATGCTTTCAAAAGGCCTGAAGCCGACCTCCAACCATAGCCACGGCTTCCATTGCTTCTGTCATGGGGATCTCTGGAGTGCGAAGGCCCGGGACTGGGGCTCCTTCTGGGGTCACCAGTTTCAAAGAGCCATCCATCAACACCATCACCATGTCATCATTTACCTGGGTCACCTGCACTGCTCCCTTGTGCTCTGAGAGAGGCGGAGTTAGTTAAGGGCAACTCTCAACAGTTACAATTTTCAAATGAGGAAAAGCAGCAGATATGGTGTCTGAGATACATTCTCCTTGCTGGGGCACAATACCTGACACCCACAGCTTAAATGAGGAGAGGTTTATTTTGGCTCACAGTTCAGTCAATGGTCAGCTTATTGCAAGGCAGGAATGGCATGGCAGAGAGGAATGAAGGAGGGAAAGGTTTTCAATCTATGGTAGCCAGGAAGGAGAAAGAGAAAGGGGAGGAGCTGGGGGAGGAGAGACACCCTTTCAGGTCACATGCCCAGTGGCTCATCTCCAACCAGGCCCACCTCTGAAGAGCAAAACAGCTATGAACTCATCAGTGGACAAATCACTGATGAATATGGTGCCCTTGTGATTCAATCACCTTCCAAATGCATGAAGACTTAGTAGGACATCTCAGATCTCAACTATAACATATGGATGCTGAAGTTGCCCACACTAATAACAAGCATGGCAGAATTAGAATCTGGTTTTGCCTAACTTGAAAACCCTCATACTTTTGCAACATATTTTACCTTCTTCTGCAGGATATACTATAGAGCATCCTCCTATTCCTTGAGGGACAACTCATTTTAACTATTTTAAATACATGTATACATTTATCCTCAGCCCAAAAAGAAAGTTAGAGATTACTCACTCCATCCTCAGCCAGCATAAGAGGAAAAACAACAACAACATTTAGCATACCTCATGCTCAGAGGCACAGAACTAGACGCTCCTAGAGGGTAGTGATGCCAAACAAACTGAAAACAGTTTTGTGAGCAGAGCCCTGGAAACAACTCCACCCTCCCACAGGTAAAAGTTGTAACTGTATTAATGAGAAACTGTTGTTTATGGAAAATGTAGTAATTATCACCATCAGTTTTATTTAGCAGTAGACTGTGGGTACCTAATTTGGTGCTCTGCTGTTAAATTTAGTTACTGAATGGAGAACATTTAGCTTTTCAAGTTTATACTCTCCCTACCTGTTAATGCAGCTGTGGCAACTGTATTTTGAAAGTCATCAAAACTGTGCCTGCTGGAGAGATTTAAAATCCTTTCAAATATGCTACTATTCCTTTGTGTCAGTACCAGAGGGCTGTAGGGGCAGTATCAGCTTTTAACCTCTAATAGGATCACACAGATACCCACAAAGCAGTGGCCTTTAACCATGGCAGTACATTTACATCATCCAAGGAGCTTTATAAAAAATGCACTGCCTAGGATCCCACCTTGAGATTCAGATCTAATGAATGGATGCCAAGTGGGTGCCATGCAACAGTGTGATTCTAAGTGGCAGCCAACGTGGACAGCCAGTGCCCCAAGGAGAGATGTATAGAGAAATAAAAGTTTGGGAAGCAGATAAACCAGAATCTGAACCATACTTTACTACCTCCTGCTTTGTTATATTTGATAAATCACTTCTACCTCCGTCTTGGTTTTTCATCTTCATAATATGAATGGTCCCTATTTCAGGAGTTATCCTGAAGATTAGGGACAATATACATAAATCACTCAGCCTAGAGCCTGATGCAATAAGGTTGGATGGATTATCTGAGAGCTCGCTTGAGGGGCTTAGGCAGAACAATGGGCGCAAAGGAGGAAGAGAACCTGAGGCACAGAAGAGAGGCAGAAAGATGGATCCATACAGCCAACTTGGACCTGTCACTATCATAAGAATCTACTTCCTGGTTCTTGTATTTTTGTTGAATTTCAGCTAAAAGCAAAAGGTTGAATATGGAAGAAGGAATCATTTTACCCTGAAGAATCCCTGATGTCTGGAAAACCTTTACTTTCTTTGACTCTATTTGCACACCAGCTGTACACACTGAACCCCAGCTCTTGGGTTTTGACACTTACTCTGTAACATGTATTGTCCTAGTGGTTCTCCAAGTGAGGCTCCCAGACCAATAGCACCAGCAGTTTAGAAATATATTAGAAATACGAAATCCTTGGGACTTACTGTACTACCAACTGTGGGGGTGGGGAGCACCAAGATAATATTTTAGAACGATTATATTGAAGTATTAAAGCACATATCTTTAGCACTAAGTAACTCTATAGCACTTTTCATTTCAGCCACTATATTATATCACATTCAATATATTCCAAATTCTTGTGTCCTATGCCCAATAAATTCAATAAATGAACGTAGTTGCAAATAATTGAATTCTTCTTCATAGAACTGCATCTTTTAGACTTCACTCTCCCCCAGACAGCACATCAATTACACTTCCCCAACTTAATGTTCTTGTGTATGTTTTAAATGTATTTATTCTCTTTTTTGAGAGTTTCTTTTCACAGTCACTTGCCCAGCTGTCTCAATTTACTTTGCTGCTCTTCCCAATGAAGTTCATTCTTCAAGGCCATTGTATGGGTTACAGTGCTATTCACAGCACAAGGAGAAACCAACAAGGCCTGAGGAAAGGGCGATGATTCTAGAGTCCATCCAAGTAAGACTGAATCACATCCTTGCGACTTCTTAACTGTTTCTTTAGGCAAATGACTTAATCTCTTGTTTCTTACCAAGGAAAAGGGAGTTCATTATTACACCTAACAAACCTCAGAAGATCTTTATAGCTCATGTCACACATTCAGTAAGTATTGTCTATTGACTTCCAGAAGCTTCTTTGCTCGTTATGATGATCTGAAATATTTGTAGATTTTGAAGTGAGAAAAAACAAGGTAGAATCATAAGATTGTGGTGGGAGATGAGATAAAATACTCAGAGCAATGATTTTCAATCCTTAATGTGTACTTGGATTACTAAGACCTTGTAAAATTCAGATACTGATCTAACACACTGGAGGTGGGATCTGAGATACTGCATACAAACATGCTTCCAAGAATGCCAAGACTGCTTGTCCTACGTTCAAATCGCTGACCTCATGTCCTGGGACATGTTACATGCTCAGTAAACATTAACTATTGGTATCATGACTTTCAGAAATCTTTGCTTCTAATACTACAGCTGTACTTCAGTTCATGAACTTAATTCTTTCCATGATTCTGGTCACACACTGAATTGGTCATAAACCAAATCAAAATCAGTGGTTGGATTCAATGTTGATCTTATGGGAAAATTTGATTTAGTTTGCGATCAATTCAGTTTGCAAACAGAATTATGCAAAGACTTAAGTTTGTTTTTAAGTAGTAACAGAGTTATTTAAGTACTACTTAAGTTACTAACAGAGTTACTACAGTAGCTTGAAACACCTGCAGGTAGACACAAAGTGGAGTACATAGTTTTCAAACCAGGAGTAGATTGCAAGATTTACCTATTCTTAATTATTTTGTTTCAGTAAAAATGGGAAGTATTTCTTCTAATGACGTGTTTAGTATTTTTGCCCATAGTAGGGTCTTTTTTCCTGGGCTCCCATTTCCCTCCAAACTGAAATGCCTTCCTTTCTCGAGAACACCTTTAGATCCTAACCTAATCACAAGGTCCAGCTCTTTCAGGAGTACTTTGGTTGTCAGCTCATAAATATTTTGCCAAAAAGCACAACATATGCCTCTAAAGTAGTGACACCACATTTTAAATATACACCACATCAATGCACTTGACAATGACTGTTGTTCTTCAAAGTCTTTGAAAGAAGTTGTTGGGTTTATTAGATTGCAGCTGCCATTCCTTGGAACAGTTTTGGAACTTGATTTTGGAATATTGTCTGTATTAGTCAGAATGTATCAGGCATGCAAAACAATATTCCAAATATAGCAGGTATAACCAATTTATATGTTAGTGCTATAAAATTTTATTTCTGGCCCACATCATAGTCCAGTGGTCACAGTCCTCTCTTGGAGGCTCTGCTCCAAACTGTGATCAGAGATGAAGGCTCTTCTGTTACATTTTACCACAGTGGAATGCTTGACTGCAGCTTGAGGAGGAAGGGGACTGGCCATTGTCCAAGAGGTTTCTGGCCAAGAAAAGAAGTACCTTACACAGCTAGTTGGTCAAACCCATCATGTGAATCCCAAACTTGACTGCAAGCACAATCCAGCAAATCTATGACGACAAAATGAAGCAGTGCTGAGAAGCACCCAGGCACGTTCTACTACACATTCCCAGACTCTTTACAGGATTTCAGTAACAGGGCCTGCACGACCTACAAACTTTCAACCTGAAAATTACTTGAAGTAAAGTTGTGTTCAGTGATTACATATGGGTATGCAAAAATATTGTACCCAGTAGCTCTTGGGGTGACCTGACAGAGATTATTATAGTTGAACCCCCACAGTCGCCACTGCTGGTCATAAAAACCCTCCATTTTCTGTGACTGTGTCAGACAATATTATTTCATGATATGGAAAATACAGGGAGGCCCTGTTATGTGATCATACCTAGCTAGTGATCAAAAAGTCATATTCTTGACACTTGTTATGGTTTAGATTTAAAATGTCCCCCCAAAACCTCATGTGTTGGGAAACAGGGCTGTTGGAAGGTGATTGGATTATGCTAAGTTATACTTATCAGTGCGTTAATCCATTGGGGAGCTCATGGCTGCATGTTGTTACCAGGTGGAGCCTGGTTAAAGCAGGTGAGTCACTGCGGACATGACCAGGGAGGGTGTATTCTTATCTCTGGCTCCTCCCTTCTCTCTGCATTTCCTGGATGCCAGGAAGTGAGCCGCTTTCTCCTTCCATGCCCTTCCACCACCCCATTTCTGCCTTTGAAGTAATCCAAACACGAACTCAACCCCCTAAATAAGCCACTCCTCAAAACTGCAGGTATTAGGTACTTTGTCCCAGCTATAGAAAAGTGACTAATACTATACTTCGCCAAAACTGAATTAACCTCCCAGAAAACTTCCCTGCCTTGAGAAGTGGGATGTCTGCATACTCTGAAGGTAATTCTTAAATGAGTTCCAAAACATTTTAAACACCAGGGATACCTCCAAGATCAAAGTAGAAAATCATGAGGAGGCTACCTATACCTACATTGTATATCTATAATTTTTATAACACTATGAAGTAGTGTGTTTGCTAAAGGAAAAGTTGCATGACTTTCTCCAGGTTGACCTAATCTCTTCCCTGGAATAATCCTCCTTCTCCTCTTTCTGCTCCTCCTTCTTTTGATTCTTCTCTCCTATTTTGTATATATTAGGGGACAGATTCTCTTCTTCTTGGATGCCCTCTCTTTAAGTGGCTTTCTGACAAGCCCCATTTGGTGCTCAAACAGTTATTAGTTGATTAATGGACTCTGTAGGCATGTTGATAAAAGAAAATAAATTTAAGCTAGTTCATGAATATTTTTTAGGGTGAAACGTTAATTTTAAAACTTTCTTTCCATGAGACAATTATTTAATGTGAATTAGATCATTTATTTAGAAAGATTTCAATCCTTTTGAATAAAACAACCATGTTTTAATATATGCCAATCATTTCATGACATCATCTTTCTAAATTATTTAATGTTTACCACTGACTCTAGATTATTAGATAATGTGAACTTCATTTAAATCTTTTGTATATCCTTACTGGAATGTGTCCCTTTCCAGAAGTAACTACCAACTTAAATTTGTGCTCACTGTTTACGTGCCTGTCTTAGTTTTTAGTTTATGTATGTTAGTGTGTGTGTGTGTGTGTGTGTACATTTTTGGTTTAAATGATAGAAATATTTTTATTGTTATGGAAGCTGAGAAGTCTAAGATCAGGGTGCCTTGGGCCAGGTACATAGCTCAGTGGCATAAGCACCTGCCTGACAAGCACAAGGTCCTGAGTTCAATTCCTGGTACCAAAAAACCAGAAAAGATCAGGGTGCCAGCACAGTGGTTTCTGGGGGAGGCCTCTTCCTAATTTGCAGATTGCCGTCATCTCAGGTGTCCTCACATGATGGAGATGAGGAAAGGGGCTGAGCTGCTCTCCTAAGGCACTAACAACCCCATGCGGCTCCATCTCCATGCCCTCATTCCCAACCCCCAAGGGCCCCCATTGAAAAACACTATTGCTTTAGAGATTGTGCTTTCAACATACCCACCAGGGAGGGGACAGAAAATTCAGTCCATAGTGCATGTGGTCTGTCATATTTTAGGATTAGTCCTCTTTTACTCAGCATAATTTTCCAGTGGCTCACCCCATTGTAAACAGTGACAGGCGTAGATTTAATTGCTGAGTAGACTTCCGTGTATGTGTACACCACATTTCATTTTTATAGGAAAGTAACACGCAAATGGATTACTTTCCTGAGGGATGGGAGTATTAGGTTTTGCACTTTATATTTTCTTTAAGTAACATTATATTTTTCATATATGTTGACTATTGCTTTCTCCTCTTGGCTTTATGTTATGCTTCTAAAGTACATATTCACCTATTATACGACCTTTTAGCCCTTAGCCTATGTGTTTTATATTGATGCATGGCGATACCACAGTCACCTGTCAAATTCCCAGTTATATGTGAGCATCTGTTGGGACTCTCTATTCTGTTCCACTTGTCAGATCTTCATCGCTGTCCCACGCCCTGTACCTGGACTCCAATAGTTTTACAAGGCATCTTCATGACTGGTAGAGTTGCCCTCCTCCCCCATCTCATTCCTCTCTTTCAGAATTGTCTAAGCTGTTCTCAGCTTTTTTCCTTTCGAATTTTAGAATCAGCTTGTCAAGTTCAACAAAGAGCTAAAGTTGTAGTTGTAATTTGAATCACATTAGAAGAGATTAATTTGAAGACGACAGGCAGCTTTTCAAATTGAGTCTTCTGATCCCTGAACACGCTTTAATCTGTCTCGTATTTAGGTATCCTCTAAAGTACTTCAATGAAAGTTCACACCTTTTTTCATAACTGAACATCTTTGAGCTAGATTTAGTACTAGGAACGTTGTATTTTTGTCATTACTATTCATTACATTATCTATTCAAATCCTCACAGCCTTGTGAGTTAAATATTTTCATGTCTGTTTATAATGAAGGAAACTAGAGTTCAGAAAGGTTAAGTAGTTCACCTCCTGTCATAAGGAGTTGGTGGGGGAATGGGATACAGAAAAATTTATCTCTGACACCAATTCAGTGTTCTCAGCCTCCAGTCCATACTGTGTGCTGTGCAGATTATCTTCAGTAGCATCAGTGCTTAGTGAAGTAACTTAAGGACGTTCAAAGGAACAAAATAACAACAGGGATGAGTACTCATCTCTGCAGAAAACACCTAGAGCAGTACCTCTCAAACTGTACTGTCTATGAGAGAACCTGGGAATTCTGTTAAAATGACATCTTAATTCCATAGGTAAGAGTAGGCCTTGAGAACATTTCAAATACATTTCAGTGAAGTTTTAAATTGTCTTCCACAATCATACACTTCTATTGGATGTAATTCTAGGTGCCCTGTGTCGTTTGATACCCTCCCTATTACCTTCATTTTCTGTCTAAATCTTCAGAACCAAATGAGTTAGATATCGTTCCCACTTTAAAACTAAGGAAACTAAGATATAAAAATATCACACAGCACGTCACTGGTAGTAAGCGACTGGTAACACCAGTGCCCATGGTACCAGAACTCATGTCAGAAAGTTCTACTCGGTAGTATTCTCTGGCAAGCAGCTCTTTAATTAACAATGATTAGTGGCAAGAACTCCACCAGGTGGCAGCAAAAGCTCATTATTTTATCTCGAATTAATTTTCACTTCTGTTCCATTGATCCAGGGATGTGAATCAGAACCCTACATTCCTATTGCTCTGTACCTTCCTGCACCCTACAGGACGTGTGTTGAAAATGGATTTTTATGAAAAGCACTCGGCTGGGACAGGGCATCAAGCCCATAAACTTCCCCCACAATCCTATGTCAACAGGCTTATAAATGAGGAGGAAAATTATTTCCTATGGGTTGCTTTTTTATCACAGTGAGTTCAATTGAACCATTTAACAAAGAAAGGGAGGCCTGACTGGAAATGTTTGGCAGGAGATGAGAAGAGAAAATGATTAGCTTGTTGTGAGGGAAGGGAGAACTCTCTGGGCTGATAAACCTGAAACAGTATCCAAAGATTCAAGGGAAATCCAAACAGGACGCCAGTGGACTGGCAGCTTCACCTCCAAACCCAGGTTCAAGTGGTCCTCGGGCACCAAATTATCCTTTCTCATTTTTTCTTTTTTTTGAAATTAAAAAAAAAAGTTGTTTTAATCATAAAAGGTAATCCCTTACTTAATGAACCCGTCTTGAACTTGGTAAAGAACACACAGTCTGGCAGAATAAGTAGTCCATCATACGTGATACGTTCACTGTAGTTCACTGCCTTTTAGTTACTCATTGTACTTGGGAAGACCCCAGAACCGGGCTTGGGTGTGCTTGGTGACACTGACCAGTCCTGGGTAGGTCCTACCTCCTCCTCTCCCCTGATTCTGCAGTTACCATCCTTCCCATTGACGGGTGCAACACAGTCTCCAAGAAGAGGCTGACAGTCTTTCAGAGGACTACATCTGTGGCCCGATTGCATTGCAGACAGTGACATAGAAAGGGACAATGGAGGTGACCCTTGCAGAGAACAGTAGTGAGAGAGAGCATTCCCCTGCCTCAGGCCCCTGGAAGGCAGCCCAGAGCCTGACAGGGGCTGCCTGGAGAGGCCTGGCTGAGAATCAGGAGATTGCCAAAGGTGCTGCTGTTTAGAGGTTTCTGCTTCAAGCTTCTGCTGAATGACAGGGACAAAGAACAAGGTCCATGTCACTGAGTCCCATTGACTTTACCCTAGGACGAGTGTAGAACTCACACTTCAGCCTTGAGGTATGAAACCCTCACATATTGCTGCAGAAAGTATTTGTCTGAGTGCAGAAGTGGCATTGCTAGGGCAGAGCCTTCAGGGAGCTCCTTCCCTAACCTTCTTCACTCTTGAAGGCAGAAGCAGCAGGCGGGTGCCTGGTTGCGATGGGAAGCTTCGGTGGTCAGGATCTCTGACTTACCCCATTGCCATAACCCACTGCATGTGAGTGGGGCACAGACTGCATTGCTAGCTGGTTTGCGTGTATCAGCACCTTTCACCCTCACCACCATTCTGTGAGGTGGATGCCATTCCCACCTGCACTCTATAGATAAGCAAACAGCAGCCTAGGGAGGTCACCGAATTGTGTGACCATAACGTGAAGTTGGGATACAAACTGGGCCTGAAATCCAAGCTCCCATGCTTGAGATTTTGGTCACCAAAATGGAACCATCAGTAAGTGGATTTAAGTTACTTATGTATAAGAGAAGCTACATTTTGTAAGAAAACACCTGGAACAAGAAACCAATGACCCGGAGATCGGCAGTGGCCAAGAGAGTGAGAAAACCTTTGTTCTTTCACTGTGGGCCCTCTGGCTCTTTCCTCTGGGTCTGAGGCCTCCGGTTCTCTCATCCTAGGAGGCTGGAGTGTCTGTCTGGACTTCCTTGACTTTGCCTTAGCCACACCTTTTCATGGCTCTGTGCCTCTGATGCACCAAGGCCACCACTTGAATCATAGGCTAATACGCGGGGATAGGTTGCTACTATGAGTCACCTTATAAAACAAAGATGCCTTTTATTTTTACAAAATTCTTCCAAGCTGATTCTTCCTAATTCCATGCTAATGATTCTGAAAGATCACTGGATCACCAACTCCTCTGAGAATGTCCTCAAGGCTACAGACCCTCTGCCTATAACAAGGTACACACGCACATACACTACAAGGTGGTTCACAGAGCTGTTGAGTCCAGTGGAGAAACCCCAGACTGGGGACCTTCACATTTCACGGTGGATTTGAGTGTAATGAAATGGGATACACCTACAAAATACTGTTTACTAAGGAATGAGCTAAGATACACTCACCTTACTCATCTTAAGTCTGTCCCTTGTACATCTGTAGGCAGACTTCAGTAACAGTGCATTTAAAACTTGTTTACAAAAAAATTTAACAGGAAACGTAAAAGTTATTATAACAGCTTGCGTAATTACATCAAATGTCTAAGGTAGGAAGGAGGATTTAGTGAGCAATTCAGCTAGAAGGAATTTATTTGTGCAGCTGTACGAAGTCTAGGGAGTGTCACCTGGAGGACAAGGCTGGGCTCCCTGAACAGGACAAAGTTTTCTTAAGGATATGAGCTAAGGGAGAGGAAAAGAGCTGTTGACTTAGAATGAGAAGACCCAGCAAAGACATTTGTCCCATCTACAACTAGTCCTGCTAGATGCATTTGAGGATTTACTGCAGACAAGGAGAGCAGATTTCCAGGTGATTGGTGAAATGGAGCATTTTAGGATGTTAGAACCAGCTTTGGAGAGCCCGTTTCCCTACTGGGAAGTATGTGTGAGTGTTAGGATTCTCCAGGGCTTAAGGACAATACGAGACTGCTCTGCAGCTGGGCTAGTGAGTAACCAGCCTGGTGTGCCTGGTACTCTCCCCAGTTTAACACTACAAGTCCTGCATATCCAGAAACCTCTCAGGGCTGGGCAAACCGAGATAGCTGTTCACCCCATTCAAATCCCATTTCCTTATTTCACTGTCTGTGTCACTCTGAACAAGAAGCTTAATTTCTCTGAGCCTCAATTTTCACTTCAGTAAAAGGGAGACAACATCGACCTATCTCAGGGAGTTCATGAGGATTAGATTAGAGGTGGTGCCAAGTTCAGTGCCCAGCATCTGGCGAGCAGGCAAGCGGAGACTGGCCCACTGTCATCACCGAGGCTCTCAACAGTGGCTTGGGGCAGTCACAGAGACAAAATTCCCTACTCTCTCATTTCTTAGGGCCTTTGGGGACAATAATTATAAGGCCCTGATCCACAATTAGGCATCAGGAGCCAGGAGGACAACTCCAAATTAAAACATGGAGCAGACAAAGCTGGCTCTTAGCTTAGTTTTTACTCTTATTTACTTCCTCCCATACCTAATTCGGACTCCCATACACTTCAGATTTCTAGTCTTCCACCCTAGAGGCTGCCCTCAGAAAAAAAGTTAATGGTCAACCTTACTTCAAGCAATTTAAAAGATTCCTAGAAGTATTTGAATTTTAAATCTTTTGTCTCATGCAACCAAGGGCTTTGTCTCCTGCTATAATAAATTCACACGCCAGAGTCCGATCCTTTGGTAGCTGTATCAGTTTAGCGAGGGTCAGCTGCCTAGATAAGAAAACATAAAATTCCAGCAATTTAAGCAATGGAGGAGTATTCTCTGTCATATGTAAGAGCTGGTATGGCAGTTTCCTAGCCATCAGGGATTGTGGCATCTTCAGGCTTTCCCTCTGTTCAAATGCTGGTTTTCTTCCTGAAGGGCACTTCCTGGTTCTGGGGGACCAGGTTGTTTAAGGCCATCAGGAAGGAAAAGTAACAGTGAAAAGAGGACCATGCTGATTGAGTCAGTTCCCAGTAAGGAGCCTTCCTGAAAGTCCTGTGCAATTCTAGGTTTACACCTTCCTGTCCTGAGCTTAATCACATGGCAGCTACCAGTTGCAAAAGATTTTTGGAAATATATTCACCACCAGGTGAATTGTAGCTTTATATAAAAATCCAGGCTCAGACCATAAGAAGAAAGGTAGAATATACCTAGAAAATGCACCAAACAGGGAGCCTGCTCTGGTAAAAGCTCCTCTTTTCCCCTGGTAGCTCCTTGTAAGCGATATATAACCACTGATCTCTCTGTCCCCCAATTCTGGTGACCACCACAAATTTATGTACCCTCAGTGATCGATAAGAGAATGGAGAGAGTCGTATTGGAGGAGTTTGGCATCGATTGTTAGTCACCGAGTCAGATTCCTAAAGAATGTTTTACCATAGGATTTAAAATCCCTACAGTATGCACTTCTCACATATCCAGAGATTTAAGAATTCTTATATTCTCCTGAGACTCTATTTATAGTTTCTTAGTTGTTTCTCAACTGTGTTAACTTCTAAAAGCAGCTAAGAACTCGTGAGAACACTGGCTGTTTCTCTTCCACCATTTATTGATCATGACTCACACAGGAAATATGGAATGGCCAATGAACTTTCATTTCATGACTTAGGGTTGGTAATATAGTGGTGGCTGATTGTTGAGGGGAAAATAGATCTTATGGGACAATTTTCAGCCTTCCAATAAGGAGTAAATCATTTAGCTTCATTGCTAGGTGCAAACAAGAGCTGGAATTTCTCAGCTGACATTATTAAACCAACATCGGATAGGTAGAGTGCACACAATATGGAGTGTCAAATACTCTCTCATAGTTCTTTCTCTATAGGCACAATGACATTCTCCACCATTCAGTTTTAATATCAGAAGTGCAGACCATAAGCTGAAACATCCTTTCTGCTAAAAATAGCAATGACAAATAAGTTCCAGAGTTGGTTGGGAAGACACCAAATATGACAGCTAAGATCCACGATGGAAGCATCCTGGATATGTGAGTCTGATTGACTGCAAAGAGAGTAAGAAACCTTAAGTGCCCTCTAGAACATCTGCCTATTTAAGAAGAGTGCTGGAAACAAAGTAAATCAAGGGATGCATTCATTTTAAATTGAAAAACCAGGATGGGCAAGCCTTGCTCTCAAGAGAGAAAAGTTTTGAAATGGACAGGCAGATGCTATTTGCAGACTCATTACTTGTGGAAGGGGGTGACACAGGGGTCCTGGAAGCAGTGGGGGAACATGCATTTGCCCTGATGGAGAAACTGCTTAGTGATCACTGTTTTCAGGATTCAAACCACTCATCTCCAATTGTGTTGCTCCAAGGAATGTCTCATTTGGAGTGGAACTTATTCTTTCTCCACAAATAAATAGCTTCTGATATTTCATAAATTACATCATATTCAATATATCTCAGTAGTTTTGCATTGAGACTGGGTCTCCCTATGTTGTCCATGCTGGTCTTGAACTCCTGGGCTCAAGCAACCCTCTTACCCTGCCCTGCTGGGCAGCTGGGACTACAGGTGTACACCACTGTCTACCTCAGTGGTTTTTATAATGCTGGTGCACCAACCTGTCATCTGCTGTGATCGTATCTTAGTGATAAGTCACAGAATCTAAAACATAATAATAGCGTTTTTTCCATCACTTCAAAAACAACCAGTTAAGTGACCATTAAGCTAAATTCACAGCTTAGTGCAAGGGTGTGATCATGGACTCCTTGAATCAATGCTTTCCAAACTTAATAATCATGGTAACAGCTACCAAATGGCATGTTCACTTTGAATCAGACACTCTGAATAGCTGTACATCTATATTACTCTTTAATTCTCTCAACAGTGCTCTCAGGGAGCACTTACATCCCCAGGTTTCAGCAGAGGGAAGTACAGCTCACAGTCTTGCTGGTATGAAGTACCAGTGCACGTATGTATGTATGCATGTATGCATGTGATGTAGTCAGGGACTGCAAAGAAATTAATTTAATATAGGACACATCATTTATAGTATTATTTTATAATAGTTTTCCAAAGAGTCAAATACAAAAAATGCAGGAGATCTGTTCACACACTACAGACCTAAATGACCCAGCTGAGAGCCTAGACCCCGTGGCGATGTCCCGCATGCGTCCAGTTGAAAACCTAGAGCCCATGACAATGTACCTGAAGCCGAGAGCCCGTGATAATGACTCATGCAAGTCTTTTGACTGGCAAGGCCCAAAGGTCAGCAGGAGAAGCTAGAAAGTCTGTGCCAGCAGGATGAAGGATCTGTGCCAGTAGGCTGAGGGTTTTGCACTGGAGCCAGGAAGCAATGCTAAAAGCAAGGACCAGAGCTTCTTCAAAAAATACTACAGGCATCATCAGTCCCAACGAGATGCTGAGCTCCTCCAACGATGAGAACAGCCGAGTTCATATCAGGAAGCCAGCAGGACAAGCTTCTGCTAGAGACTGAACAGCACACATCTTCTCCTCCAGAGCCAGGAGGCGGTACAGGAAAGATCAGAGCTCCCCCAAAGTGAACCACAGTCACTCTCAGTGACAGCAAGGTCCTAGGCTCCCCTGACGATGAGAGCGGCCAAGTTCGTGTCAGGAAAGAAGCTTAGCAAGCTCCTCCAGGAGAACCAACGACAATGCCCCTTCCTGTCCAGTTCCCCTTTCTGTGTTGTTGGTAACAGTCCTCGGGTGGGCCATCCATATCCATCAGCATCCTCATCTAGCTCAGTTGGTTATTACAAGTTGACCACCAGTTGTCAATCCACCACAGTATGTATGCATGCATGTGTGCATGTATCTATTTGTTGGTTGGGTTTTTCAGAGAGGGTCTTGCTGTGTAGTTTAGGCAGTTTTGAACTTGCAGTGATCCTCTTGCCTCAGCCTCTTTGTGCTGAAATTACTGAATGTGCATCATCACATCCTGCACCAGTATCATTATTTAAATCTGGATCTGCCTGAATCCAATCCATGTTCTTTCCTCCTGTTTGCTTCACAAAGACTCAAATCCCTTCATCCTCTGAGCTCACTTTATCAGACTTCTTGAAAATAAGAACACTACGTTAGGGCTTGTTTTTAGATACCAATAATTTTGTTGAAGGAGCTCTTCCCCTCTCTGGGGGGTGGCTGTGAGTGTGGCAGACTCTCGGCGGCCCAAAGGAGAGAGACCCTGGCGCCTTGGGACCTGCACCGTGCGGTTGACTCAGGGTACCAGGAGAACAAGGAATTCCTCCCCTCTCTGGGGGGTGGCTGTGAGCCTGCCGGCATGGAGGCTAAGAATCAAACATCTCATGTCGTCCTGTCCCCCGTCCCGTGTCGCCCTGCCCTTAGCAAGTGGGAGCCAGTGAACTACACATCTTGTGAAAAGATTGGCTATGTTATTTAGTATGAGCTCCCCATATGCTAAGATATGGACAACCATTTGGAAGAAAACAAGAGACAATATGATAGATAGTCAAGATCTCTGTTTGTCTAGCTTTGAAATTTATGCTTTCTTATGTCCCGTTCTGTTCTGTTTTGTTGTGTTTAATCTTACCACCTTAAAAATAAAATTAAAAAAATAATTTTATTGATTTTTCAATACAATCTAAGTCATATTATATTGGCCAAATTTAAGTAGCACCCAAAGCATTCTGCACAAAGTTTTTAGATTATCACTGGGTCTGTCTCTTACCCATGTACTGTGCCAGAGGTTCTGACAAACATTTTCAGGTATAATGAGGAAACTACTAGAACTGATTCAAGGGTATGATGTTCTGATTCACCCTGTGTTGTGGCATGTGTATGTGTGTGATAGGTGTGTATGTGTGTCCGTGTGTTGGGTAGGCACACCTTTCTTGGGAAGGATGTAACTATGCTTAGGCAAGGAATGTTTCAACCCACTGACTTAGCATGTAACATTGAACAAGTTCAGAAGAGTCTAGGGAAATAATACAGTTTTAGGTGGTTTTATAACATATTCTTGCATTGGTCTAGAAGACATTATGACAGAATTGTAATGTGGTTACCACTGACCGGCAGGATTTCAAGCAATTCTTCTTTTTAGCCCCTTCTCTATATCCTAAAATAAATGAGTATTGCTAATGCAATGCCTTTCAAAGGTATTATTTTTAATAGGCTTGGGAATTCCTAAATGGTGAAATAAATGACTAGAGGCAGTCACACGTTGTGAGATCTCTTAGGATTGTACTCATCTCTTGTTCATGAGTATGGTCATTAGTCTAAAGACCATTGGTACCTCTGTGCTATTTTGCCTTCTCTAGGGAGATGAACTGGACTTAATACAGTAACAAAGCAGTAGAGTTATTCACCATGAATCAGTATCATTTACTATGGAAATATTTTCATTCCCTTTGTGTTGTTTTGTGTTGTTTCTTTGTGCAAGGACTGTTTGTAAACATAAGGAATCATGGCATCACTTTAGTTATCTATTTCCATGGCAGCACATGGATTTGAGGCAGAGCCCTGTATGCCTTTGCTATTTGTTGTATGGAATTTTTAGACACATAGTCCTTCCAAGATAGAAAGATTAATTCACTGGAAGACTACCGTATTTTGTTGTAAATATTTGAATCAGAAGTGGGGTACAATTTTTGTTCTCAGAACTTATACTAATATTCTGTGGGCAGCAATAAAGACTACAGATAAAAAATATTAGCTGCTCTTTATGATAATTTTCTCTTAGATGGTAACAAAACAAAAATCTTCTTACTACTACTAGTTAGTATAGAATGTGACATTGATGATTTTTCTAGTTAAGTCCTTTCTCTTTTTGTCTCTCTCACCCTCACAGAAAGTAGGATATAAATTTCCCCCTTATCTGTACTGAAATGAATAGACCAAAATCTTGCCCAAAAATCTTTGCTGATTGATAATGTTAAACTAGCAACAAAATTGTATGGGAAGCTTGGAGGCAGAAGTCTGTCCCAGTTTTGCCACCACATCTGCAATTATGGGCAATTCCGCACCCTCCTTGTGCTTCTAATAATTCACCAGTGAAAACAGCCAACCTAATAAAGGGGAGAAAAGCAGTCTGAAGGAAGAATAAAAACTCATAACAATCCTAAGCAAAGATGATTATCGTCTGTTAAATGGTCTCAAAAAACAACAGTGACATAATTCAAAACTATGTTTTGTTATTATTTCCTATTTTAGTCTCTTTTTCAAACTCTAGTGAGTATTAGGTTACATTCCCAATTAATTTTATCCCATTCCTCATTTTTAAAGTTCAAAGCTGAGTTAAAGAATTGCCTCACCACCTTCCCAACAGAAGCATAGTTGAGGCAGACAAAGAGAAAGGGATTTGGCTTCCTAATAGCTGTCAGACTGAAGGGTCTGATGTACTGTTGGGCACTGGCCTTCCAGGCTGTTAGGATTGGGGTCCAGGCCTAGGCGGATTGATGGGCTCTGTAAGGGAGGCAGGTGAGGCCAGGAGAGCCTCCTGGGCAGCACAGGCTTGCACCTCTGGATGCACCACAGTGTCTGTGCTGAGGGCAAACTCTCCTTTCTGCTGCCACTCACTGGCCAAGCCTGGTGGAGCAAGTAGAGCAGGCCCATCCCCACCCCATGTGGACACATTTTCAGTAGGCAACTCCTCTTTCTGGACTCCTCATCATCCAAGTCAGACAGACACACAGAACTCCCCACAGGCTCAGAGTCCTGTGCAGCTCTCCTTCTACCCCTTGCTTGGGTCAGACCCAGACCCGCACTACAGCCTGAAAGCCCTGCCTCTTCCTGCCCCACCCCCTTCATCCTTCACAGGCAACTCACCCCCACCTCGGACTGTAAATCTCTCCTGTGTCTAATCTCGCCCTGTCATTTGCTTCTCAGACAAGGACTGGCACAAGGGAACAGGGAGCCGCCATGAGGACTCAGGCTGATTCTCTTACAAGGGAATCAGAGGACAGATAAGTGTGCCCCTTTCCTGCTGCATCTACCAAAGACTAAACCACCGTCATTTGCTATGATGCCCACCCTATTCCTCTGCTACTTCTCTTGTCCCCTACAGTGATTGAAACAAACATTAAATCAGGCCAGGGCCTTCTCTATCAGCTTCTTTTTTGGTCTTAGAGTGCAATCTGAATTCATCATGGGCTACACAGCTTTTTGGTCTTGTTACTGCTTCCTTTTCTGGCCTCATTTTTTTAAATTCTCCTTCCTCCCATGGGTCTTCTTTACCCCCTTCAAATACATCAAGGTACTCCCTCCTGTGGCCTTACCACATCCTGTTTCCTGTAGGCAGGCCACACCTCTCCTCATCTTCTCAGGGCCACTGATTATCAGTCAGAGGCCAAATCCAGTGTCACAACCCGTGAAAGCCTCTCCCTGACTACTTCCTACAAGGCCCTTTGTTTCTAGCCATTACCACAACATTAAAATGTAACTTCATGGCAACTTTCTCACCAATACTATTCGGGCTATTGCCATCTCTTACTAAATGTAAAACTAAAATGTAAGCTGCATGTTCTCAGGGACCTGGTCCCTCTATCTCAGTGACCTAATGCAATACTTGTATAAAGCAGCAACTCCAACTACGTTTTGTTAAAAACAATGAGTGACTGTCAGGGTTTCATGTTGGGTGTGTGACATAAACCCTCTCTTTGAATTCCCTGGTATGACCTTAGCATGAGATGTGTAGATCTATTATAATCCTCAAAATAAACTATCCAGAGAAAAAGTAGTAGAAAGCAGTATAGAGTTCACTGAAAATGTTGTGGCACAGATAAAAGAGGAATCAGTCACATACTGGGGTTAAAAACCACAGGAAATGATTGAAATATCATCCTAGGAGCCAGTGTTCCCAGAGGGAGGTCAGTCCAAGGATTATAGCCCTGGCTGTATAAATGGCCATAACGTACTATCAACAACAGTAGATGGTTAAATGACTGTAAGAAGGTCACATAAGTATAGTTGGTCATAACTTCTTTGAGGTCATAAAACTCAGAGCAACTTTCAAGGAGTCTGTGTTGAATTTGGCCGTTTGAGGCAGTCGTAGTACTTACCAAAAGGATTATCCTAGACCAACCAATCTGATTTCAAACTGTAGTTTGTATGTCTGTCTTTCCTTCCAGCTTATCCTCCGTCACTCCTCCCATGAGCCTCTCACTGTAGCAGCAGGAATTTGTTTACTTCCTATCATTAAAACCCACTGCTCTGCCTCCTTAAAGAACACATTCCCCATTCCTCTCTGCTCAATTTTGGCTGATCAGGCTGGGCCATGTGTCATAGCGTGTATTTGGTGAGTATTTTAGCAGGGATAAATCTCTTTTTCTGCTAGACTATAAGTTTTGCAAACACAAATGTAAACCACAGCCAAGCCCTAGGTCAGCGGAGTCTGGGAAGTTAGAAACTGGCCTCAACGGGACAGCAGAGCCAGGCCATCATGGGTTGCTCCTGGGCCTGCAGCCAGGGTTGGGTTGATCTATCTCTCTCAGTTTCCCACTCCTTAATTAGTCTTTCATTCAACTAATATTGATGGACCAGGTTAGGCATTGGAGATACTCAGTGAATAAAGCAATAGTGTCCTCTGTCCTAATCATGCTCCCTGTTCTCAGAGCTTGCAGTCCAGGGTTAGAGACAAAAATCCATCAAACAAGCAAATAAATGCAAGTGCTTATGCAGAATAATAACTGAGTACAGTAACTGGAAACAAAAGTGCCAAGTGGAAATCTACTTAGCTGTCAAGAAAGGAATCTCTAGAAAAGACATTTAAATTGTTCCTGAAAGATAAGATGGCATCTTTTGGGGACTCAGGGGAAGGAAAAACATTCTAGGCTCATCCCTTGTGCACTCATCAGCTAACTCATTTTAAAGATTGAGGGAAGAATGAAGCATCATATTAATTTGCATATACACAGGGAGGGAGAAAGGAAGGGAGAAAGAGAGGGAGGGAAACAGGAAGAGAGAGAGTGAAAGAGAAAGAGAGAGAGAGAAAGAGAGAGAGAGAGAGAGAGAGAGAGAGAGAGAGAGATTTTAGTTTATAAATGATTCTTGTATTTTTTTTTCCCAGTAATAGAGATTGAACCCAGGAACCCTCTACACCTGAGCTACGCCCCCAGGGTCTCAGTCAGTTTCTCATCACTGGGACAGGATTCCTGACATCCACACCTTAAAGGAGGAGAGGTTCCTTTTGGTTCATGGTTATAACCCATGAATAACAGGGTCCGAGGCAGAGAAGGCATGGCCCAGGGTCAAAGTGGAGGAAAGATTCTTACATCATGTGACCAGGAAGCAGAAAGGGAGGATGCGAACACAAGAATCAGTATTTCCTTCCCCCACACCCATATCGATTCACCTACAAGCAGCAATCACCTCCCAACAGCAAGTCAGCTGTAGTGCCCCCATAATACAATCACTTTCCCAAACCCCCATCTCTGAATCTATGAGGCTGTGGGGTACATCCTATATCTGAACCATTAACACCCTTCCTTTTATTCATATTTTATTTTGGTACAGGGACTCATTATGTTGCCCAGGCTGGCCTTAAACCTGTGATCCTCCTGCCTTGATTTCCCAAAATACTGGGATTACAGGTGTACACCACGATGATGGGCTTGATTCTTGAATTGTTTTCATTTTTAAAAGTAATCTTGGAGGGCTGGGGATTTAGCTCAGTGGCATAAGTGCCTACCTGGCAAGTGCAAGGTTATGAGTTCAATCCCTGGTACCAAAAAAAAAAAAAAAGTAATCTTGGGCTAAGGATATGGTTCACTGGTAGGCTGCTTGCCTAGCATACATGATGCTCTAGACTTGATCTCCAGTAATAAAAAAAGTAAAAAGTAAAAAATAAAAATAATCTCTTGCAGAGTATTGACCTGAATATAGTTCTTTGAGGCTCTGTGTTTTGGAACATGTGATATGTTTTTGGCTTCTCCATTTCTTCTCTATCTACTCACAGGTATTTCTTCCTTGCTTTTCTTAGATTTACTTTAGTATCTTATTTTTAGTTGATTTTAATTGCAATATACTTCACATGGAATACCATATTAAAGTGTATGTCACTAAGTTTTTAATAAATTGATTATTTTTTGGAACCACATAATCTAATTCTAAAATGTTTTCTATATCCCCAAAAGAGCCCTAGTATGTATTAGCAGGTAGTTCCAATTCCCCTCCACTCTCATCCTAAGGTGACCTAGTCTAAAATAAACTCTGTCTCTATGAATTTGGCTATTTTGCAGTTTCATGTAAATGAAATGATACACCATATATCCCTTTAGGCCTTAGTCTTTTTTTGTGTGTAATGTGTTCAAGGTTCCTTTATATTGTAACATATATCAGTATTTCATTCCTCCCAGTGGCTAAATAATATTCTTTTGTATAGATAAGTTCTCATATCTGTCATATTTAACAGACATTTAGGTTGTTTCCATTTTTTGGCTATTGTGAATAACACCGATGTGGATATTGTCTTCAGTTCTCTCAAGTATGTACTTGTGAGAGAAATTTCTGGGTCATATGACAATTTGATGTTTAACTTTCTGAAGAAATGTTTAGTCATCTTTCATAGGGGCTTAACCATTTTACATTCTTGCTGACAATATATGAATGTTCTGAATTCCCTATATCCTCACCAACAATTGTTACTGTCCTTTACTTCTTCCTCTCATTCTCATTCTCCTCCTCCTCCTTGCCATCCCTGTGGGTGGAAAGTAATTCCTTCCTCCCGGCTCCACGGACTCTTGCTGGCACTGATGTAAAAATCAACTTACCATAAATGGTGCAGTTCATTTCTGGATTCCCAGTTCTATTGCACGGACCTATATGTCTATCTGTATGCAAGTACCAGATGGCTAATCAGTGATGGTGAAACTTTTAGAGACCAAGTGCCCAAACCACAACATAAAATACACTTATTTATTGCAAAGTGCCAACACAGCAATGAAACCTGAATACTGAGGTTTTAATTTGGAAGAAAGAACTCACACTGCTCAGGATGTCATCGGAGAGAGGGCTCTGCATGCCACTGCAGCACATGTGCCATACGTTTGCCATCAAGGGTCTAGACGGTATGCTTAACTGAGAAGTGGAATCCAACTGTGCTCTTCTATATCAAGATTGTTTTTGTTATTTTGTGATCTTTGCAACTGCAAATTTGATAGGGATTTCATCAAATGGATGAATTTGAGTAATATTCCCAGATTAATTTTAGTAAATCTTCCAATCCATAAATATAGAATATTTTTCCATTTATTTAGATCTCGTTTAATTTCTTGCAATGACGTCTCATAGTTTTCAGTATAATGGTCTTATAGGTTACATTTTTTCTAAGGACTTTTAAAAATTCTTTTTGGTGGTCTTATCATTAGAAGAGCTTTCTTAACTTAATTTTCAGTTTAGGATCTTCTCTCGTGTAAAATTTACCTGACCTTCGCTTCTACCAAATGACAATTAATGAATCCATTTATGTTTCTCTGTACTTACATTATAATAACAACCACGGTGTGGCCACAGGCCTGAATCTGTGCAGTGTCTTACTTGTGGGCAGAGGCAGTGGTCTGTTCACCTCCCCCACCAGACACCATGTGGAGGGAACTAGTGAAGCCCAGCCATGAAGCTCTTTAACTGGAAAGGTGATAAGTTCGATCTCCTTTTGGTAATCTAGAGAAAGACAACTTTACTTAAAACATGCTGCATACAATACTTACTCAACGAGATAACACCTCACACCTTCCCTTTATTAAAGTCTTTTTTCCAGTTTTTATTTTTATTAGAAACTGTTTGCAGTACAAAATTGTTACCTTTTTCCTGTGGAGTTGACGCATGCATGCAACACATCTTAATTCTTCTTTTTCATTCTCTTCCCCTCCCTCTATCTCTCCATCCCCTTCCAATTTCAAAAAGATCTATCCCCATTCTTCCTATATTCTAACTTACAGTTTGCTCTTTATATTTATTTTGGGCTTCTTGTGAAAGAGAAATCATATGCTATTTAAGCTTGTGTGTCTGCTTTATTAAAACCTATTTCTCTCTCTCTTTTTTACTTATGACCACTGCAGATCCCTTTTCTAATTTTCCAACCACTCTTAGTCCCACAAAGAGGTTTCCAAATGGACAGAAAATTTTTTTCTTCAATGTGTCTCTGAGTTCTGCCTAGGCTAGCAGCATAAATTCCTTGAGCAAATAAAATGTTATACTATGTGTACTATGACTGTGTTGATTTACTATATATGTACATACCATATCCTGTTGGCTAAAAAAGCAGTGATTAGATTTTAGAAGAATGTGGCAATTTCTTTAATAGTGTATATATCCCATTTTGCGTTGTACTGTGTTTTTCCATTGACTTAGCCTTTGTCTTAAGAAACAGCAGATAGATGCAGTCCAAATTCATGGTTCATTTAATTGATTGACCTGGGCACATTACTTAATTATTATGAAATATGGGTTCTAAAATCAAGATTGTTATTACATTACAAGAAATTACATATAAAAAGGTTCTGGAAAATTAATATTTTCATGTTGATTTGCCTTATCTTCCTTCTTTTCTAATATGTGGAATATTTCCCACATTTAATCCTTCAGATCAACTGAGTCAAATAGAATGGGCTCTTCTCTTTAATTAGGGGACCAGAGAGCCCAGGCTTCAGAGGACAGAGAAGTTTTATTTATTGAATCTTTCCTCTCTTGCCTGATTGAAAATATCAAGGATATCTCCATTCTGAAACTCATTAAAAATACTAAGTAGTGCTCTTTCTGAAATGAGACCTACTGTGTCCAATATTGCCTAGATTTTTGATTCATTTCTAATGTGTTAGGTAAGGTCTATAATTCTGTGGGGTTTTTTACTTTTAATGGCATTAAAACTCAAGACTGAAATAAGCCCACAAAACTATTTGTTATGAAGAGCAAACATATAATATTTTCATGTAGTAATTTGAGGGACTCAAAAGACAATTTGGTAAGGTCTCTTTATTTACAGAATTCACAGTCTGGGTGAGAAGACTGATATAGAATGCCAAACAATCACAAACAATATAACTCAGCAGTACACAGTTATGTAGACATCAACTAGATTCAGAACTCTAATAGGATGATGATCAGATGACTAACAGCTTCCAAGAGGACCTTCAGCATTGACTAGAACATTATCCAGGAGATGTGCAGATTTCCTAAGGAAAGGAAACATCCCAGATAAGGGAGAGCAATGTGAGTAAAGACATAATACCTATGAATGGGTGTTAATGATCAATAAGGTGAAGAGATGCAAAATTTCAACTGAAGGAGGAATTTAGAAAGGACATTATGGGAAAATATTAAGAAGCCCAATAAAATTACATAGCTTTTGCTATTCTTTTGTGTTCCTGAATTTAAACTTTCTTTGAGGTGGGAAAATAAGAAAGCCTATGTTACGGCTTGTGTCTGGATGTCCCCCCAAGGCTTTATGCAGCTTTAGATGGAACGTTTTCAGAGGTGGCTCAATCTTGAGTGTGTGATTGATTCATGGTGCAGTGCTGCATAGGTGCAGCCTTAAGGATGCTGGGATTAAGAGTGGATGATTGCTGGATCAGTCCACTGATTGATTTGTCACCACCCTAATTCAAGTAGCCTAGGAACAATGTAAGAGACAGAAAGAGGCTTTTCTCTTCTTCATTGTTTGCTCTTGCTGTCTTCTGCTGTCATGAATTGTTTCTCCCTTGGGATGTCCCTCTGCCACGAATTCTGCCTCAGAGCTAGCTGATTACAGACTGAAACCTCTACAAACTGTGAGCCAAATAAACCTTTCTCCCTCTAGCTTTGGGTGTCATGTATTTTGTCTTGGCACAAGAGAAAAGTAACTAAGACAACTTAGATGAACAGATGCTGTTAAACAGATATTGAAGGTAAGTCTAGATCAATGATTCTCCAAATTGATTGGGAACCTGGACTTTTTATACTTTTTCTTATAAAATCAAGAACTTGGATAGTACCTTGAATGGTTGGGCTCTAAATCTCTAGGCTGACGGATTAGATGTGAGACAACCTAGACTGATTTAAAAAGATTCACGTTAGAATTTCTAGAGATGAAGCCTATAATGTTCCTATAACTTTCTGACTTCAAAGAAACCTTCACATCAGGCAATCTTGGGATTAATATACTGAATTATTTCTCATTGTGACTTAAACTCTGTGTGCTCATTTCTGTCTTAGTAGAAAATAGAACCAGTCTGTTTTCACAGTCAATTCTATTAGCCATTCCAATCCTGAAATATTTCCATTTAGTTACCTCTTTCAAATATTAAATGACTCTTTTCTGTGCTTAGTTTAAAAACTGTTTCTGCTTCAGGTTATTTAGAGTTTTTTTAAATAAGGCTTATAATAAACTTAGCTTAAGTCTATTTTGCAATTTTTCTTCTCTATTGCTTCTGCAGAATCTTGATTTCCCTCAATAAATGTGGAAATCTCAATTTCTGTTTCATCAAGGTGAACAGCTTTGTTGAAGAAGCAAGTGTCTAGGAGTCAAATAATCTTAGATTTTGCACTTGTTCTTTTTATAACTCAGTTTTCTTATCTGCAAAAGGATGGAAGTAATAGTACCAACCTCAGAAATATACTGTGCAGAAAGTATGAAAAATGCTTCCTACTGATTTTGGTGTGTACAGAGCGCATCACAGAGTAATTTCTATTTGCAGCCTCTCCTCATCATGTGAAGGACTTAACCTGTCTCCTCTAGTGCTGATAAATATAACCAGACCTGTTTCAAGGTTGCTAAGTTCCTGACAGGAAGCAGCACTTGGTGAATGGACTCATTACTAATGAGAAAAATTTGGTGCGCAAAATGGCCTGTCTATTCTTATAGTGTATTAAAGGAAATGATTTCAATTTCTGGCTCAAAAATCTTCCTAAATACAAGCAATTACCATCTCTGTCCCAAGCTTTTCTAACTCCTTAGTGTGTTCAGGAGAGTCCCTAAAATGGTCGTCAGAGGTACTGATAAGTGTAATATCAATAAATACCATCTTTATTCATCAAAAACAAAATTCCTCAGATATCCTTAGATGATTGTTTCTGATGCTCTAATATTAAAATATTTTACTGCTTTGGGCAAGAATAAAAAAAACAGAAAAGGAAAAGAAAATGTTGAAAAGAATTGTTAAATAAAAAGTTACACAGTGCTTGGCAATGCTTCAAATGTAAGTTTCCAAAGAAAATTTGTCAGCAGTGGCCGTGCTTGGTGGAGGAAAAGGCCCCAGAGCAGCTGCCAGGACCCCCAAAAGACCTTTGCACAAGTCAGCCAACTTGTTCCAGTCAACTCAACTAATGACTCAGAGAGGTTTAACTTCAGGGAACTCTAGGTATCCACAAATTCATGGTACCTTTCTGGAATGTGGCTTTCCAGCATTCCAGATTCCATTTTAAATAATTCCATTCTATTAGTAAGTAAATAATTCAGCTTCTTGGAACACATTTTGCAAATAACTCCCCCTAGTGACCTATTGTATGGCCGGCAATCAGAGGAGTCACTGGACTCTCAAGTAACACTGTGCAAACAGATTATGGTTCTTCTGGCTGAATGAATCCTTAGAAATTTTATCACTGTCATATTTTTTTAAAAATATTTTCCACAACTAAGGTATAGCTCAGTGGCACAGTGCCTGGTAGGCAAGCACAAGGTGCTGAGTTCAATTCCCAGTACCAAAAAAATTTTAAAAAATGTTTGCCCATTTTCTTTGCTGTTTTTATGTTTATTGGAACACATTTGCAATAAATAATAGAATAAAGATCTCTGCTCTTAATGACAATATAAAATTAAACCCAATCAAAACAAAATATCTTTTCTCTTTTAAATGGATCTTTAAAAATTCTAAACCATTAACTGCATTATTTTTTAAACAATGTCTTACTATATAAACATATTGTATGTTTTAAAAAAATATGATAATGTTAGGAAGACAACAATATTCTGTCCATCTAAGTAAAATCAAAGACTGAAAGAGTTACCATTTATACTGAATTCAAGAAATAAGTGATTGGGCTATGGAGAGAGACGGCTAGACCATTGTACACCACTATCTTCTGGAAAACCTTACTGAAAATTTTAGATAAACTTTCTCCCTGAGTGGGCCAAGGGGAAAAGTCCTAGGCAGTGCACACAGATAGGCAATGAAGAGGCTGGGTCCTTCATCCAGATGCGTTTATGTGCTGCGCAGAATGCATAGCTGTATACAGTGAATGTACAGGGCTCTATACCCCGATTGCTTTCTTCCACCAGAGAAACCTTTGAGATCATTCAGTTATGATCTCCTCCTCCCTGAATATGTAGAATGGTTTGTGGTAGAACATGCCAGATCAGAGTTATGCAAGGCAAAAGAACTTTTCTCCTTCTTTTATTCTCTGATTAATAGACTCCAATTTGTTCTGATACATCCAGTAAGAACAACATCAGCTCTAATAATCATTTACAGTGAACCAGGCTATTATCAACACTAAGGAAATTTTCACCTCCATGAGCCTCTTACTTAACGCTGTACCATTTCTCTAAAAGGTCTCATCTCCTGTCTTCCATGTGTCCTAGGGATCTACTTAGCAAAGAGGGCCAGCCTGTCTCTGAGGGCTTCATCCCTTCTCTAGTCACACATGTCCTGGGAGATGACCTCCTATCTTCTTTTTGCAAGGTTTTCCATCTTTTGATAGTTAGTCCATGCCTTGACCTTTGGTCCTGTTCAGCATCAATAGATCCAACATTAGTGGATCATATGCCAAGATTATGTTACTCCTATTTCTGAACCTATTCGAAGATGAAAATTACTTTAATAGGTGAGAATGTGTGAGTAAAAAATTAACCATGAAGCCTGAACTGCAGGGTTCCATGCATTTGATCTAAAAATTAAACATTAGGACTTATCCCTAAAGTTATTTGAAATACAGTATACCTTTTTTGTGCCCTATGGAATAGAAATGCAAAGTCTCAATCAAGCATAAATTTTTAAAGCTTTTCTAAGCTTTTCCTCTAAGCTTTTCTACCTCGTTAAGTGGATTGTCCACACTTGATGCTAAGCACATAATATTAAGAGCCAAAATCCACATGGAAGAATACCCCCCTGCTGCCTGACTCTGGGTATCTTTTTAATCCACAAGACAAGACTGAATGACAGTCCTGAGAACTCTATCTTCATACACTGCTATCCAGTGAATAGATGGGTACAGTTGTCCATCCAGACAACTTAAAGGAGATGAATGAATTCTGTTGATATAAGAAATTAGACTACCACACAGAAATATGTGCACTGAAATGAACTAATGTTTTCTTCAGTATCCCTAGATTTACCAACAATTATCTTAGTGATTGATTATAGAGTTGTTTATAGATTTTCCATAGTGTCAGTCACCACTGACATTGCTCCATGATACTTAATATATATGTGTGTTTGTGTGCACAGTGATACGTATAAAGATAAACTCACAGAGACACCTATGCTGATGTACATCTGTATATGTATATCCATATAGAAATAGAAAAAGACAGAAAAAAATGTTAACAGTGGTTCATGCAGGATCACAGAAGATTTTTCAACTGTATACTTTTTCCAAATATTCAATTAAACTGTATTTTTTCATAATAAGAAAGTAATTTTTAAAAAGAAGTAGGTAACTTTGAAAGACACTGTTTTGACCAGAGATTGCAAGATGTGAAATGAAAAGAAACTTCACAAAATCACTGTACTGTGCCTTGTAAATTTGCTTCTCCTAGAGACACAAAAATTCCTGAAACTGCTCATGTATCTATGCTGGAACTCATCAAATAAGTGAGTAGCAGTTGGTTAGATCCAGATTTCTCACTTGTGGAGTGAGAAGTTCCAGAAAAACAAGAAAGAAGGCTAGGATAACCTCTGTGTATTTAATTAGAGTTTGATACATTAGCATTAAGACATGTTAAGCTTAATGCAGACACAGGTGGTTGGTCACAGTACTAATTATAGGTACATATGTAAACATAGGCTGTTACGCAGGCATATATTTCCTAGCTCTGTTCAAAGAGAAGACCTAGAAGCAGTGACAACTAGGACCCAGACCTTAGGCACATTGAGACTGTCTTTTAGTAAAAAGGATTACGCTTTCTCAGAGAGTTGGCTGATTCTAGAGCTGGGAAAATAGTAAATTTACAGTGGAGAAAACTACAGACACTACATCAGCCAGGTGGCCAGAGTTGGCATCATCACTGATAAGTCACAATTAGTAACTTTGATGTGAGGCTATAATGAAGACCCTTCACCTCGGAAGTCTTCCTCACAAAGATCTGAAGCTCCAAACTAGAAGAACATCAAACAAACCCAAATTAAGGAACAATCTATGAAACACCTGATCAATATTTGTCAAAACCTTCAAGGTCACCAAAACACCAAGGTCACCAAAGGTAAACCTGAGAAATTCATAGCACAGAGGAACTTAATGTGATACAGCAAATAAATATAATGTCATATCTTGGACAGGATCCCAAAACAGAGAAAAGACATTAGGGAAAAAAACTAAAGAAGTCAAAAGTAAAGTATGACATTGACTTATAGTTAGCATGGCAATATTAGTATATTAGTTGTGACACGTGTACCATAGTAATGTATAGTACATGCAGGATACATGGGAACCCTCTGTATTATATTTGCAGATTTTCTGTAAATATAAAACTATTCTAAAATAGAAATATTTTGAAGAACTAAATCTTTTAAAGAAAGAATTAAATCTTTATTTCCCTACAAATACCTACTTGAAACAGTATTCCTATAGAAAAGAAAAAAATACCATCCAGTAAATATCCAGATAAATATAACCTCCCACTTGTTGGAGACCAGCATATTTTATCCACATAGCATAGTGGGTGAAGCATAAGAGCTAGTGATCCACATGGCTGTGTTCAAATCCCAGCTTTTCATTTGCTGATGGCAAATTGTTGAGCAAGTTAATCTCTTTGAACCTCAATTCTCTCACCTGTTACCTATGAGTAATAAAACTAAACACCTACTTCCAGTGTTATTCTCAAAACAGAATGAGGTGATCTATTAAAACACTACAGTGCCTTACATTCAATAACTACACAATAAATAGAAGCTGAAACTTAGTAAACTAAATTTTTATTATTATTTATCAAATTGTTTAAAACCTCAGTGTCATCTGGACAAGAGGAAGAATTTTTAGACTGGGTTCCAGGTAAGAAGTAACGTTTTTTTTCCAGTTGATGGATGATGCAGATCTGTTTCCATCCCGCCAGGGTTCCAGACACTTTCCAAATCACAAGGTGATGTATAGCCAAGCAGCACCCCAGGAAAGTCCTGATCCAGGCTATACAGCCCGCCTGATGAGGCTGACAGCCAGAACTCGCCAGATGTGCTCATCCATCGAAAGGGGCACTTTTCCATTTCCTACAGAAATAAAGACTCGACTGAGACATTTGTTTCATTGCTGTCTAGGCAGACAGAATTATTTGAAGCAATTCTAGCACTTGGTAGAAAACAAAGAAAACAAGTTTGGGATGATGTGCATATAGTAATAAATGCATTAATCCCCAAATCCTGTTGTGTTCCTGTTTTGGGATAGTTATACATGTACAATAAGGTCACAGGAAACTGAATCACACAACTACTGTTTTGTCTGCCAACAGATCTGTGTTATTGAAATCTGGCTGCTTTCCTGCACCTTCCATTTTTCTCTGACTCAAAACCAACCTTTTATTGAGCTACCTTTCTGTATTGAAGCTTCAGCACCCCAATTCTCTCCCTGCCAGCTTGCTTCCAGTGTTTAAAAAGGCTAGACTGAGTCTTTAATGTGTCGTTCTACCTAGAATGCACCAAGGCAAAAAGTTCATAAGGATCAATTTCTATAGCAATGTTGTTATATCCTTTTAAATTAATGATCACATCCTATTATCTATAGCAAATCTACTCACTGAAAAAAAATCATGATTTAAATTTTGCAGTGTCCCTGGCCTAGCTCTCATTTCTTCTCTCTTTAGTCCTTTAATAACTATTTCTTGTAGTATATCCAAAAGAAATTCAGACTAAGAAGATATGCTGAGCAAGCCACATGTCTTAACCATGAAGCAATCACGATTGGTCATCAATGTGACTCACCCAGGCTTCCAGCACCACACCCAAACCACACAATGCTGCACAGGCTCTGGTTAGATTTAACTCAGAAAATGAAGCTATGGGGAGAACAGAAATGGGTGCTGCAAAGTGTGCCTGATGTCACCTCTCTTTGGTGTTTAACAGTCGCGCTCTTTCTTGTTGCAGGTTACTTCATGCTGCACATTTAATTGTCTGAATTTTTGTTTGGTTTCCTCCCCTGCGTTTCTGTTTTAGTCTCAGATTATCACCTGAGGACAATGTGCCTTTTCCAAGAGGCTCCTGACATCGCCTGCAAGCCAGAGTCCCTTGTATTGAGGAAAAAAAAAATTGTCTTGGAATATAATGTTTAAAAATCCTTTGAACTTATGCATAATTTTTATTTCTTTTACTCAACTTATGAGACCCCACTCATTTCCAGAGAGGTGCTTTAAAAGTATGCACAGGATTCAAAATATCAGCACAGCCCCCCTCAGTTTCTCGTCCCCTGGAGTAGAGTCCCAGAGGTTCATTGCTTTATCTGCTTCCTCCCTGGACCACAGTTAAGAGAACTGAGGTTGATTTGACTCAAACCACCCCAGATTTGTTTCCCTTCTTGAGGGGGTGGAGTCTACTTTAATTAAGAGAGAGACAGTAGTATAAACTGACACCTGACACGAGGTGGGTAGACCTGGGCTTCCCTGTGGAAATTGGCAACCAGAAAGTTGCTTTCACAGGAAGAAAGAGCAGGCTTGCAGGGACAGTAGAGGTGAGAGAGAGAAGCGGGCTGAGCTTCCTTGGGGTCCTTGGCTCATGGTCCTTGGCTATGAGCGCCTCACTGACACCCAGTAGGATTCTTGAGTTTTTGGTTTGGGGAAGTACTCTATACCCTTGAAAGTAGTAGTCATTCCTTATTTTTGTTTTAACTAGCACAAATTGGTTTTGTTCTTACTTAAGAACCAAAGAAGTCAGAACAAATTCAGTGAATAAGCATGGAACGTGCGGACTGTTTTGGAGTGTTTCTAATTTTTCAATCTTTTCTCTCCCATGGTAAGAAAAACATTTTACATTGCAACCAGTACTAATAAACTTGGAAATAATACTTCTCTTTATTGCCTATGATCGAGAAAGCACACAATGAATATTGTGGAATAACTTTAATAAGGTGTACAAAACATGAGAGCAAACCCAGAACAAAACACAGACTGTAAAATTGATGAAAGATGCCTGCCTTCTCCACAGGAAGCCCGCTCCTCCTCCTCCTGGGTCACCTTGATCTCACCTAGGCCATGAACAAGCCCAGCTCCTTTCCATTTTCCTGCTGTTTGCGGCACTGCGCCTCTTCCTGGAGAGTCTCACCCCTTAACTGATTGTCAAAATCCTGAACATCCTTCTAGTCCCAGCAGCAGCTGGCTCACCACGCAGGCTTGCCGATCACTGTGCACACAGTACTTCTTCCTGTCCTGGACGTTTATAGGCCTTGCACATTTCTTCTCTATTTTCATGGAAGTAAAATGTTTGGAAACCTAGAGTAGAAGACGAATGCATTTACAAAATCACATGTCTTTATAGAAAGAAATGAATTTTGTGTTAACACTTGGAGTAATTCCAGTTTGGTTTTATTTTCCCAGCTAATGCTTATTTAATTATTTCTACAACAAAGACATAGTGTATAATAGGAATAATAAAAGGAAAAGTCTAAACTTGCTGACTTGGCTTTGAGGGACATTCGAAATTAAAGCCCTGGCCTCGAATGTAGCACACACATAAAGGGTTTGTGATTGTTTTCTGCTCATTCATCCAAGGCAGTCTTCACTTGCAAATATATTACAATAGTCTTCTTTAAATTTTTATTTTTATTAGTACATGTTCATAGTACATGATTATTACAATATTCTTAAAAATTAGTATTTTATTTTGTTGTTATTCTAACTCATCTTTCTGTTTCCTCAAGTCAAATCAGAAGTTATTAACTTATTATCTTATTCTTGATAACATCTGAATAAAGTCAGGTAAAATCTTATACCACATTTCTAGAAGATATCTGTGGACTATTTTACTTCCTTCAAGCCACTGAATGCTCTGTAAGGGTAAACAGAGTATTGCTTTTCGAATTAGGAAAAGTGACTGATTTGTTTCTAAAACTAGTAATATATGGTGATAATTGTGAAATTTACACACATGAATTTCTTTGTTTACATCCTACTGTGCACAATTCAGTTTTATTAAGAAAAAAATACAGAAAGAAAAATGTAAAAAGTAGAGAACTTGAAAGGATATTAAGAAAGAATTTAAACATGAAAATGATTTTTAGAAAGGAGAGATACAAGAAAAGAAAAGGGGGAAGGGGGAAGAAGAAAAAGGATGATGAAATGATATAAACTAAATAGGGAGAAATAAAGTATGATTTTTAATGGAAAACAATAAATATTAGATCAAAACTACCACAAGAAAAAAAATAAGAGTGATGAATAAGGCTAGTGGTTGGTTGTTCGTTCATTTATTTTTGGTTCTCATGTCTTTGAATATTTCAAGATAGGTATTTTGGTTCCTCAATTTCCCCTTAACCCTATGCCGAGAGAAGTTAAACTCAAATAGTCCTTAGTTCTAAAAACATTAGGTGAGAACATAAAATAAAGACCTGAGAGGAAATAAGAGAAAGTATTTTAAATAACATTTATTTATTCTATAATTTACTTTTTGCTTACTTGGGCTAGGACTTTGTGTCTTACGGGTCCTCACAGCCCATTCTGAGGTTTTATCAGTACTTTTGTTTTGCAGAGGAGAGAGCTGCTGCAGGAGACAAACATCTGACCAGCAGCTGGCGGTGGCAGATGTCTCCAAAGCTCGGTGAACTTCATCTCCAACTTACTGTCCCTGCCACAGAAACAATATCTCTGTTGCTATCTTCAGACTGCCTCTTTTTCCAGGTTTCCCAAACAATATTCATTCAGGAGTCGATTTTTCCTTCCAGTCCACTTACACACCTATACCCCCGACCCCTGCACATCCTGCACCAAGGAAAGAGTTGGCTTTCGGGAAGGAGTCTGTGCCGAGGACCGTCTGTTGGCTTCACTCCAGTCCTGGGCTGGGCCTAACTCTGCCCCAGGTGGTAGGTCTGGACGGGTTGGTCTAAAATTTGTCCAGATTCAAGACTGACCACACCAGAAAGTCTGACCACACCCTGGAGATACAGGAAAACGATGGCCCCAAGTACACGGGATGTGTGTCCCTGAGCTTGGGAGAGTCTGTCCAAGGCAATCACAACTGTGGACACACTGCCACCAATGTGGGAGATAATGGGTAAGGGGAAGTAGCATTCAGGGAGCTTTCTGGCTGGATCTCTTGTCAGATGTCCCTCCAGCCCTGGGCTGGACCCAAACTAGTTCCTCACAAAGGGTAAGAGAATTGGTCTCAGTTCTTGCCTACTCATGTCTCCCAAACCCGCTGAACTTCAGGAATGGATAGTCAAGGGAATGTATGCCCCTTTCTAAATATGCAACTGTCACCCTGTTGTCACCGTTTTTGTCACCAGTCTTTCTTCTGTGGGATCCTTCAGTCATCACATCTTGTAGTTTGTACTTGCAAGGTGAGCACATGTGTACCTAGCACCTGTCAGAGGGGAAGCTTCAGCAGTGATATTCATCTCACTCTTGTGTGGGCTAGACAGGGTGCCCTATATCAGGAGCCTCCGAAAATAGGACACTTAAGTGCGGCCTTCACAGAGGAGTCACCTAACCATAGGGCTGCTCCTTCTGGGTGTTCATGAGCTGATTGTATCTGCAGTGAAATTTATCGGTAGGTCCTGTGGATTACTCAGTTAGATTTTCTGTTTAATGTCCCCCTCCAGGGGGTAAATTGAGCACAATTTAGTAATTAGACTAAAATAAAATTACACCAATTATCTTTGCTTAAAAATAGCCCTGTGGTCCATTGAGTCTATATTTCCTTTTAAAGCATGTTATTCTTACACCATGAATATTCTAATTAGAGACTTCATGTGAGAACCATTTGTAATTATCAGGTAAAGCAAAGGCAAATATTACCAGAGTTAAAAGAGACTGAGGACTGTCTAGAGGTCAGACCTTGCTTGACCTAAATCATGGGTTTTCTTAGAACAGTGTTGGATGGTTGTCTTCTGCCCCCTTCCTCCAGTGGCCATTGCAGGTGCAGTTCTGTGCTGGTGAAGGGCATGGGCTTTGAACTAAGTTAAATATAGTTCAGTTCACTGTTCTGGAACATATCTGTGAATTCTTACCTAACTCACTAAAGCTCTTGGAAACTTAGTGTCTTTACCTGTAAAATAAACCTCCCAACACATGCTTTGGAGAGGTGCTGTTTTTAAATCATATCACAAAGGAATACGTTTTTATCTTTTTCTACCCTGAAACTCCACTAAAAGGAGAAAAAATGAATTTGAAACAAAAGGAAAGTTATAAATCACAAGAATAAAAAGAAAAGAAGGCAGTAACTGCAGATGTGAGCTATGGGTGTGTTCTTGTGGACTGGAAGTTGACTGCACAGAGTGGAGAAAGCTCCACCTGAGGAGCTGCAGAGGGTCCCTGACAGGAGCCAGCCAGGCCAATTCCAGCTGAAGGCTTGGGCTTGGAGGTGGGGCGTGAACTACAGAGAGGAGAGAGGGCGAACAGTCTTTACCACTCCACACAGCACTCCACTCCACACAGCAAGGCAACGGCTGCTTCCCAACCTCAGGGGGGTGAGAGGTTCACAAAGAAAAACACAGTGGAGAAAAACATACAAAAAAGATGGTCAGCTCAGGACGTATGTCTAATCAATAGAAGTTCTCGAAAGAGAAAACAGAAAAAGGCAGAGAAGATAAAATCAGGCTGTGAATTTTAAAAAGTCACACACACACACCCCTCACCTGGCACATCACTGGTTTTCTGTCCCAAGGTGAAATGTACCTGAGGCCTCAGGGACATCATCTTCAGAGTATGGCCCAGAAAGCAAAGTTCTTGTTCCATGGTGGGATTTTGTTTATCAAACTAGTGCTTTGTGGTTGGACTGCCCAGAGCACAATACATTTTTTTCTGATGTTAGATATTTGAGATGAAGAGAATTTACAGAACAAAAAAGCTTCTTCATAAGATGGCTATTCTTACCATTGAACTTCATTTGAATGAAAAGTCACTTTCTGTGTAAAATTGTGTGAAAAAAAATGGCTTTGGAGCCTGGAGTGGGTGTAATTCACAAATACAATAGACAGAAACCTACAGAGGACTGCTGGTACTATAGGTATGGAGAAGTTAGCTGTGAGAGAGTTGGTTTTGTTTTTCCTTAGATTTAGAGGAGGGAGAAGTTGCAACAGAAAAGGAAAAGTGATGCAGAAGAAGGAAAAAGAGCTAAGCCAGGAAGTGGGGAGGGGTGGGTAGTTTGGAAGTCAGCAGCTGGAAGGTGCAAGACTGCAGGTGAGGCTGCCCAGGTCAAATGTTGCAGGTCTGGGATGCCTTGGTAAGGGAACTATCTAAACCTCTCCCGTTGGTCCCCAGAAACCATCGACTAACAAGAGGGGTGATTCCCATAGTGATGTACCGATTTGAAAGTATGCTTTGGCAATGTTTGTTCTCTTTTCCATTCTATTTGCTAAGTTTTATGGTGTTATATAGCACTGAGGAGTGTACCAGACACCTTAAGCCAAACTTGATAAGCCAACCTAATCCCCTTCAGGGGTAACAGAGATCTTGCCCTACCTCCTGGGTGTCACCAAATAGACCTCATCTGTCAACCTCCATTGGGGTTGCCACAAGTTCAGAGTCAGCTTTCTCCCCTAAGACCATGCTTCTTTTCCCCAACCATATCAAATAATTAGCTTTTATAAGCATGTGAACGCTCTGCCCTCTCTCCTAATCCAAAGAACAGGGCATGAAGGTATTTTACAAGTCTTTTGCTAGATGGAGGGAAGTGAGACATCGATTGTGAGTAATAAATACTGAGGACCTACTATATGTATGAGTGTGACTCAAATTCTTGCAAAGTACTATTGCAAATAAAACCATTTCAAATGCTACTTTTTCTTTATTGTCACCTTACTATATCCATCCATCCTTTCATGTCATTTTTTCCTTCTTCTGACTACATCGGCACCCAAATACAAGCCAGGTGTTAACTGAGAAACATCGCAAAGCTCTGTGGCCTGAAGGGGCTGAGAGCTTTGCCTGTCTCACTGAGCAGTCCTTGTCTATGTGCAAAGCTTTTTGGTTTATTCATGAAAGACAACGGTGGAATGAGGTGAACTTGGCTGAAAAGAGATGCCAAGTATAACAGGTAAGTTTCAGTGAGATGGGAGGGCACTGGGATGTCAGCCAGAAGTCCAGGTGTTGTCGGAGTCGCTTCTCTTTTAGGGATATGTGATGGTGTAGAAATAAATACCACCTCAAAGAAGGGACTGCCCAAACTATGGGAACCTCAGGAAAGCACCCTGCTACTGAATTCTAAGTTTTCATATCAAACGGGTGCTCCACATACATGGCCCTGACTCAGCCTCGGTGGCACTGCTTTATGTTTCTATGGTCCATGTTGTGGACTACTCCTTCCTTCTAGAACACTCTCTTCCTTTGGCCCCTGGCACCCACTTGTCCACAGGCTTCCTGCTGTCCCCTGCCCTCTTTTCATGTGCTACCTGTTTCTCCTTCTTTGGACTCTATTCCTGCTTTTCCTCATCTTACACATTTCCTGATGAGAAGTGCTAAGTTTCTGAATAAGTGTAGAAACCATGGGGATGAGGAACAGGTAACATGCAAAGATGACGAGGCAGGAGTTATAACTCACTTGGATTAGACAGACAAAAGGAAGCAGTCTACAGCCTCCCACCTCTCCATGAGAGTGAGAAGGCCCTTGTGAAGATGCCACACCGCTCTCCAAGTACCTCCGCCTGCCTCTGCCCTCACATGATATGCAGGTGTTGGTGACTGTGGATTTACATTTTTATCTCTCTTATTGGACTAAGAAATTCTTGAGCATAGGAGTCATAACAACTTTCCCCAGCAAATAAAGGAATAAATGTTTATAATCTATGTAGAAATTAATGTAGCAAAAGCTACATGTATTCCCCAGGATCCATTGTAAGTTCATGGTATCAAAGTTCCAGTAGACCCTCACTGACCACAGAGAAAATGGAAGGGTTTTGGCAACTTCTTTAAGACTCTTCTTTACTCACAGCTGTTAATGCAGTGTGTTCTGCTTATGTGAGCTCTTAACTCAAGCCTGAAGGTTAGGATCATCTCTTACAGATTTTGGTATCACAGATACCACTAGCTGTTTGGTTAATAATGGGTCTAATGGATTGGTAACAGAGACCATGAGGCTCCAGCCACACAGGTGGGTTCCACTTTATCTCCTGAGATGCCCCCACTCCTTCTCCAACTGTTCACATAGCACAAACCACACTCCTCAAGCCTCTTTCCCATCCTATAATCAACAACAGCCACAGAGCCCAACACTCTGGAAGCACAATTGTACTTATTCACAACTGTATGCTTTTCAGTGCCATCTATCATGTGTTACAAATGCCATATGACTTCACTGTACTAATAACATGAAGTCTCCGGAGGGCAGAAAATGTATATTTATATCTCTTCCTCTACTATTTCTTTCATAGTGCTTTACACAGAAGATTCTAAAAGTAAATGACATGTACATTGAACCCTGCTACCCAAGGGGCTGAAGCAGGAGGATTACAAATTTCAGGCTATCCTGGGTAACATGTTTACAAGTGTTAGGCCCTGTCTCAAATTCACACACACACATCATGAAAACACTTAAGAAATACATGACCAACCAGTTTAAATTTAATTTTTAGATATGTTGTGTGGTGTATGTATGTACCAGTTTCCTAAGATGAATGTAATCAATAAATTTCACAAACATATACTAATTTAAAATAAATGCTCTGTTAAAAATGCTTTACATTTTAATGTCTCTAAGGTTTGGGAGTCATTTTTCTTCCCAGTGTGAGAATGATGTACTTCAGGGTCTAAAATCTTGATTCATGTAAATCTAACCGCCTAATAAGAAAACTGTCCAAATTCTTGGGGTGGACAGAAGACTCCCTCCTACCTTACCACGACAGCTGATGTGTTTAAATTACGATAGTGGTCAGACACAACACTAAGGACAAACTTTCCAAGCTAAGGATGCATCTCCCCCCATTCTGAATGCAGTTCAGATGACAGCAGTCAAATGGACATCATAGCTCCTCTAGCCAAAGATGTTTCATTGTTCTGTATATATCCTGCACTGCTGCCTGTTTATTGAAATATCATATACACAATCAGCAGAACATTTTAGGAGCAAATGTATTCAAATTCCCTTCTCCCAATTAAGAATGCTCTAGCCTACCCTTGAAAAAAGGAAGTCAGAATTTCTAAAATCGAGGGGTCCAGAGGAAAACAGAATTCTGTTCTGCCAAACTCCCTATAACACGGGATAGCTTTCCCAAATCATGTAACTTTTCTCTCATCAACTGTCTGGAACACAGCCTCAGAGAGTGGTGACCTGAGTCCTGAAGCGACAGTGCCACAGTGCGATTGCAAGGTAACGGGTTTTCCTGTCAGGTCTGATCTAGAACCAGCTGCAAGCCCAGGTTGACCGTCTGAGCACTGGAGAAGCTGCCAGTAGGGCTTATTACATTTCCTTTCCAGTCCTAAACTAGGAAGTGCAGCTTAAAATGAGCTCAAGACAAAAGCAATCCAGCCTCAAAAAACAAAACCCACTAGACTCTGCAGACACTGGGATGTTTTAAATCTGCGATGGTTCCTGGTTTAGATTAGAAATTTTGGCCTCCTGCCATAAAACATCATTAAACTTTCAGAACGGCCAAAACAAAGTTAAAGCACACAGAACACACAGGCGTTTGCACAGACACACAGACTCTATCCTTTATCTGCTTATCTGGACAGTCCAGGCGTGGGTCAGATTCGAGTTAATAATCTCTCTCTGGGCTAAGGCAGGGCGGCCTGCAGAGAGGTGTCTAATTCTCCAGATTCTTGGAAACAGAGTTGGGGCGGAGGCCGGCCACGCCCGGGTCGGATTCTCCGGTTGCACAACTTGGCTAGCTGCGTCTGGGCAAGTCAAAGAGGGAACCCAGCAACCTCCTCCCCTCTCCTTCTGGCCCATCAGGAATTGAGCAGTGCTCGGGCAGGGGAGGGTCACCGGGTGCCGATCGGGGGCGGAGGGTGTCCCGAGTCAGGACAGCTACGGCAGGGCCGCAGCGCGCAGCGGGCAGGAAGAGGAGGGCCCAGCGGGGCGCAGGCCGCGGGGCGCGGGCTCGGGCTGGGTCGGAAAAGCTGCCTCACGGCACTCCCTCCCTCCTCCCCTTTCCCTCCCAGAGCTGCCCGCCCAGCCTCCCTCCAGTCTTGCAGCGCCTTCCCCGAGGCTGCGCCCGCGGTGGCCTTGCCATGTCCCAGCCCGGCCCGAAGCCCGCCGCCTCCCCGCGGCCCCGGCGCGCAGCCGCAGCCCGCCACCCCGCGGAGGTGAGTGGCGCCCCGGTGCGGGAGCGGGACCGCGCCCCCGTGCGGGAGAGGCGGGCGCCTTCCTGGGGCGCTGTGGGACCTGCTCCCACCCCGTGCGCCCCTGCTGAGGCCGGAGAAAGGCCCAGGGCTCAAGGTCCCCTGGCAGGCAGGTGGCACATAGCGCCTGGAGGTTCTTGGGTTTGGATTCTGCGCGTTGGGCGTGGCGCGGGCTGGGTAGCCGGGCGCGCGGCGCAAAGTTGGCTGGTGAGGCGGGAGGGGAATGAGGGTGGGCGGGAAGGGAGACTCAGGTGCACTTAGCACCCCCAAGTGCAAAGGATAGACCCCTGAGACAGCGGACCCGGCCTTCCGCAGGGCGCGGCTGCCTGCAGAAATAACACCTCTTTCCTAAGGAGCCCGGAGCCAAACCGGGAGGGGCGGGGCCAGAAAGGGGCGGAGCCTGTGCCCCTCCCCCGTGCCCGCCCACCACTCTTCTCTCAATGCCACCGGCGTGCCAGCCGCGTCCCAGCCTGGCGCAGGGTGAGCCTGGGGTCCCCAGCAAGGCACCGCGCGCCCTCGCCGGTCCTCCGCAGCGCCGCTCGGAGCAACTCGGTTGTCGCCATGGCGTTCGCAAGCTGGTGGTACAAGACGGTAAATAGCAGCTGCAGTGCCAGGGCAGGACTGGGAAGGGAGGGCGTTTACTTTGCTTAACTCTTTAGGGCACGCAGACTACACGCTGCCGGGCGGTTGGAGAGCTAGGGGTGGGCACCGGGTGCGACCCTCTCGAAGACCTTCGGGTGAGGCTCGAGAGTGGCTGGAGACCCGGCTGGCACAGGTGAATCGGATCGGGCCCCGGGAGAGCAGATGCCCCAAACTCAGATGGTGCTCACGAGTTGGATGGAGCAGGAGCTGTCGCTGTCCCTCAAGGCAGGGGACACTGATGCTCTGTACTTCATTACTTGGCGTGACCTGCAAAAAATGTTCCATTTGTTTAGTGCCTTTAATGTCTTCCCTGACAATTAGCTGTGATATCCAGTCAAGCTGGCACTTGCACTGTTTTGAAACCAGGAAGCGTGACTTAACATTAGATTGCTTTCCAAAAAAGAAAAAAAAAAACCACAGAAGTTTTGTTGATGGATAGACAAAATATGTATGTCTCACTGGTTTATGTGAGAATCAAAATCTTATGTGTACCTCTGTAGTATTGGGAGAGGCAAAGGTGTAGTGATGAGGATCTCTTTGGAGGTAGAGATCTTGTGTTGGAATCAGAATGTTGTTACTTATCTAATAATACACATTTATTGAACATCCACTTTGCGTCACGCAGTGTGCTAGCCTTGAGTAGAGAGGAAAGCATCAGGGTGTTCTTAAATGATAAGCAGTCAACTTTCTGAAACTCTTCACATCTGTAAAAAAAGAGTAACTTAACTAGATTCACATCAAGACATATATATGCACTTTTAATGATAAGGAATTCTAATTTCTCCTTGAGGTATTTCTTCATGAATGTTTTCTACATTTTCTATGTTTTTCATTGTACCATTTTATTGATCTGCTAAGAGCAAAAGTTTGCTTTGAGTCATTATTGTCTCAGGATTCTTATCAGAATGCCCGATGTGAATTACATGCAAATATAGGCAGCTGGGGTTCAGAGCTGACACTAAACTATTCTTATGAATTCATGTTTCGAAAGGAAGTTATGCTGAACTACTTGGATGAAAATAGTTTGAACCTGTGCTCTTAAACTGTTTGTTTAGACACAGTCTGACATTTTTAAACCTCTAACAATTCAAACTTGGAACTATTATAGAATCCCTTTTGCTAGAAGGGACTTCCTAGAATCAACCACCTGCTTGTGGTAGAGCTTTAACATTTCCTAAACAGGAAAGTTATCCAATGGAAATGCAATGTGGGCCATGTAAGCAATTTTAAATTTTCTAGAAGCTCACTAACAAAGGCAAAATGAAGCAAGTACAATCAATACTAATGATATACTCTATTTAACTCTATGTATCCCAGATATTATTTAATATATGATCAGTGTGCAAACCATTGATTGAGATAGTTTATGTCCTCTTTTCCATATTAATTCTTCTAAATCCAGTGTGCATTTTACACGTACAGTATATTTAAGTTCAAACTTGCCAAATTTCAGGCGTTCAGCAGCCTTAAGTAGCTACTGGCTATGGTATTAGACAGTAAAGTCTAGGCCATGGGTTCCTAAATTTTATTCTTTTAATTTTGGCATTGGGTGGGTGATCACAGACCATTCTGAGAAACAAATGGAAGCTATAGATTATTTTCCAATGACAAAAGGTACACAGATACAAAAATGTAATTTTCTATAGAACTTCAGGAAATTTGAGATTTCCTTATAGCCCCTCCATGTATCCTCAAAAAGTTCATGGAGCCAATTTAGAATATATATACATGTACATTGAAACATATGTATTTTATGTACATATAAAATGTATATGTTCACATTTGCATATATATATGAACTATACACATAAATGTTTAATACATATATAGATTTTTATAAATTCATTTGTATTCTATCTACCAATACATGTGTATAATCAACCCTTTCCATCTGTATATTCAACCAACTGTAAATCAGAAATATTTGGAAAAAACTGTGTCTGTATTGAGTACGTACGAACATTTTTTGTTATTATTCCTTAAACATTACTATATACAGCTATTTACAGCAGCCATTTACATAGCCTTTACATTATGTTAGGCATCATAAGTAATCTAGAGATAAAATATACAGGAGGATGTATGTAGGGTGTACACCAGTGGTGGCGAACCTATGACACGTGTGCTGTAGCCGGCTGTTTGTTGTCATCACTGAAAGCTCCAGAAGGTTTGCCATCACTGGTGTATACAAATACTATGCCATTTTACATAGGAGACTTGAGCATCTGCAGAGTCTGATACTGAAGGCATCCTGTAACCAGTTCCCCACAGGCAACCAAATACAGACACATCTGAAAATACTTCTAATAAATCTTGCAATTAAAATATCTTTAGTGGGGTGCTTATGTACTGAAAAAGTGTTTGAATGACCTAATTTTCAAAATTTAGGAAGGATAAAATAAAATGAAATGCATTTGTTTAAGAGCATGCTGTATTGTACATTCCCACACTGAATACCATCAATAGAATGGATCCTGTCCTGCAAAGAATTATGTGATTGTAGTAAAAAGGCACCAAAATTATATAAAGAGTTACATTTGTGAGCATCATAGTGATCAACCAGGTAGAAGAGAAAATTCAACTTACACCAGTGATGCGATTCCTGAGTCATAAGTTGATTCTGTTACCCCACGTTAATTAAAGGTGTTCCTTGGCCTAATTAAACCCATGGACCTGGTGACAGCATACTAGAGGAGCCCAGTCACTTGAGAGGCTCCATCACTGCCACCAGTCTGGGAAGTATGTCACAAACCTTCCCTGGCAAAACAGACCACTTGACTGCAGTGAATTTTAGAAGTAATGAAAGCAAAATTACAGGGTCTACAAAAAGAACACAGAATTAATTAGTGGAGTTGCAGAGATCAAACACAACTTTCCTTTTTGGGCTGTCAATCCCTGAATAGCTTAATTTCCATTGTATGCAAGTTATTATGCTGAGTAACATCCGATAATATTGTTCTTTAATCACGTTTAATGCTTCCCAGAAACTTAATTGCGTCATGAGTGATTTTTTTAAAAGCAGTGTAGTGGTCACTTGAGACTCCAAGGTGGACGGGTAAGAGTTTGTTCTGAGCAGGCTGCCTCAGCAAATATAAGACATCATCATTAAGCAGGCCATACCATCTTTTAAAAAAGATGAACGTCTTATCAATGTGACACTAAAATTTGGTTCTTCAAGTTGCCTCACTTATTTTAAATGAAAACTTGCCAAGAAAACTACAGCACTACAGAGGGAAAAATGTGTATTAAGACTTTTCCAGTTAAGAAAATTGCAAAAGCAACTTCCAATGAGCACTGTTTATGTAAGTTATCTCCTTAGTTTATTGAGGTGGGGGAAATGTCCAAAATTAGAATTTTCGGAAATGTATGGAGTTTATTTTGCTATGGGAAACTCAGGGAACTGTTTATTGTCCCACCTGCTATGTGCAGGATTCCTTTAGATATGAAAAATTGTGTGGATGGTCCGTGACTGCCCTTTTCTACAATTTCTCATGAATAAGAACCACAAGTATATCCTAGTGATTAATAAAATGGCAAGGAAGTCACTAAATATGTTCGTCTGATACTTTAACTTAACTGAAAACTCAAAAAGCTTTGCTGTTTGTAGATCCCCTAAACCAAATGGGCAGTTAGGTTATCAACACTACCTCTGAAAACTAGACAGAAAACAAACAACCTTTCTAGTGCTATCTCTGAAAATGTTAGGGGAATCTTAAAATGTTACAGGAAAAGTGTGCTTAGAGTCCAACTATAGCTGTTTAATTCATCTTTAATATCTGTCTTCTTTCATTTGACAATTGCAAAGAAAGTTACCCCATAATGTTATAATCTGATAATAAATGTTTTTAGAGGAGCAGGAAAATATATATTGAAAAGCATTTTTTTATGTTTCTTTAATAATTACATTCCTACAGTCACTGATTTTTCTAAAAATAAATGTATTTCTCACACTTGCTTTTTCTGTAAGTTTGAGATTTTCAGTATTAAAACAAAAAAACCCCAAAAAACCCAGTGTTTTACTTTTGGGTGACTTTAGGAAGGTAAATATTCTTTAAATATGGGGATCTTAAACCTTCCAAAACTTGTTCTTAGCAACAATTTTGCATACACTAGAAAACAGTAAAATGAATTCCCCACATACAAGTCAACTGGCATCAATAATTATCAACATTGTGCCAATCTTGTTTTACCTGTCCAACCTAACACACACACACACACACACACACACACACACACACACACACATACACATCCTACCAGAAGTGTTTTAGAGTATGGGAATTGCAAATTTAAGTGATACACCTGTAGCAACTTGCTGTAGATTTATGGAAATGTGAATGCTCTATCTCCCATGTAGTTTAATACCTCTGATGTATTAGAGAGGTGTGAAACTAATATAATACACAGTCAGGAGATAGACAAAGCCCTAATAAAAACTTATCAGGTGAACCTGGCTTATCTGTACCTTAAGGAAAGCAAAACCTAAATTCTTCTGCTCTAACGTTTATAACCTTACAAATGACACCTTCAATTGTTTGCTTACTTCTCATCTTCCTTTCACTGTCTCAGAATTCAACACAATCAGATTGGTACCAGGGAAAAGGAGGGAGTGGAATAGCTTTTATTGTATTCTCTAATGAACCGAACATTGGCCCAGGCTCCTCTTTAACATTAGCTTTTCTCATAAATACGTCAGCCCTCGGATAGGTACCATCCACTCCACTTTGAGAAGAAACTGATAGGTTAGATTACTTGCCCTCCTAAACCCATTCTCTGTCTGTCCTGTCAGAGTTCATCACAGTCAACTAAGAGCCAGGAAAATCTTTGAGTATTTAGGACAAAAGGAATGTAATATAAGAAATTGGTAACCCAGAAACAGGATAAGGCAGAGAAACTAGCAGGGAATTGGAGACAATCCAGAGACAAGAAGTTAGGGAAGCTGCTACTAACCATAGGCTGCAGGGACAGAGAGAGAGCAGTGTCACCCTGAAGAAGCTGGAAGGATGATTGGCTTGGCCTGCAGGAGACAGTGTGTACTAATGAGGCCCCTCAGGGGCAGAGAGGAGTGGGGAACACCACCCCCTTCCAGTGTCTCACCACCACTCCATGCCAGTGTCCACTGGCCAAATTCAGCTTGAAGCCACCCATCAGGAGAAATGCAGAGAGCAGAGATGCCCTGTGACGCCAACAAGCAGAGGAGTCTGCAGGCCCAAAATCTGCGCCAGGGAGAGAGCTCTGACGCAAAACCAGCTTTCCACCTTGGCCTCCTTGCTTGTTTGCTGAATAATCTTATTAGAATAGGTACAAAAATAGTTTTTTAAGGAATTTTGCAGGAAATACCAATTGCACGTTTTCTTCTGATTTTTCATCTGTTTCTCAGACTTTGTTTTGCATCTATTTTACTCATCTGAAAAGAACAAAAGTACTTTTGGGGGGACTGTTTAAAAGTTTGTAGAAATGCTTTATTCAGTCAAAATTGTTACATTGCCACCATGTATCTAGAAAAAAATATACAATTTACCAACTTGTTGGGAAGACAAGATAGAAATTTAGGAAGTAATTAGTAGGAAAGACTGTACAATAAAATGCTAATTTGTTTCCTTTACTAATAGAAATCTGCTCCACGAACAAGGCAAGACTCAGAACCCGACAGGACATTCTGGGGTAAACATGGGCACTGTGTCCCTTTACTGGGCAATCAGTTTGCCCAGGAGGAGCCCAGAGCTGCTCTAGGCCTTGCCTGGATAAGGCGGTCTGAGGGTCAGAATTACCGTTTGTGGCGCCCACAAATCTCCCCGCAAAACCCACAGTTCCCAGTCTTGGCTGTGCATTTGAAGCAGCAGGGGAATTTTAGAAAAGTATATTCAAAATCAGGCTGTGTCCTATTCAAACAAAGTCTACTTGTTGTCCAGTAGGAGCATTTTCTAAAGCTCCCTAGGTGCTTGAGAGATGGGCTGAATGGACCCCACTGCTAAACTACCTAGAAGTTTTCCTGTCCTCAGGGGTCCCCTGAAACGTGCCTCACTCAGTACAGGTGGCCACACAGTAAGAGACCTGCATAACGTGTGTGGATCCAGGGGCCTGGAGACGCACTTTCCACTGTCCCTGATTCTGCCGCAGCTGTCCCTTGATGTGCAAATACTGATCTCCGTGGACTTCTCTTCAGGTTGAAGGACACTTTTTGAGTTCCAAACGATCTTTATGATGTTTGAAATTTTATTCAAGAGTAACTCAGACACCAGACAATTCACCCATAACTGCAGACAGTAATTTTTTTTAGCATATTTGCTGGGCCCATTGTCACCACAACTGTATTTTTGTCTTTCCCTGAAATAAACCATGTACCATTTTTGTTGTTGTTTTGTTTTTTCATTTTCAAAAGCACCGTAGTACTCAGCACTTTTTTCACACCTGGACTTAGATTTGCAGGAGCTGTTACCCTATCTTTTTTCTCCTCTTATAGGTGTAGAAATTTGCTTTTATCACATTTTATAGCTGGCTGTGTAACAATAAAGAATGTACCCAAGTGCTGCAGAGCCACGCTTTGCCTGAGTGGAAATTCTCAGCTGAGTGAGAGCTCAAACTCCACAGTTAGCATTTAATTATAGGTGATTTTTATTTGTTATTACACTTTTTGCATACTATTAAAAGCTATCTATTTATCGAGAACAAGTAATTGTTTTGAAATGACAAAGTAATACTGCTAGTATTTTTAAATTGTTGTAACTCAGCACTTTAAAAATCATTCATTTCATACAGCCTTCCCAAACTATTTATAATCTACGAAATTCAGAGGATTTTGAACATTTCAGTGAAAGCAAGTACTTCTTATTTTGGTTAATCTGGATTGACTACAATGGAGTCTCTTTCAAGTCCCATAAGGAAACAATTTAGAAGTGTTTATAGAAATCATCTCTGACCTATATTTTAAGGTATAAAATGCTGTATATGCCCATTTTTGTGCGGCAGTAAATCATGATACACGTTTACCGTGTGAACAAAATCAGAGTAAAACTACAGAGAATGTGGGTTCTTCTTACGTGGGACCCAAGCAAGCTGCCATTTCAAGTTTTCTCATTTGTAAAGTGAAATAGTAACACCTGACAAGTAAAAGAAGCCCTCAAAACAGCAAATTATAGTAAAACAGTGGATATTGTTTTTATTTACTTTATCTAATCTTAAAAAGTATGGAATTTAGATGAATGTGATGTCATGATTCTAAATTTATCAGTGCTGGAAGGAGACAGATTTGGTAGCCTTCTTGTCTTTGTAGAACTGCCCATATTAAAACCTGTCTCCAAACATTGAATGTTCGTTCTAGAGATGTTAAAAGAAAATTTCAGACAAAATACATTTAATACAGTTTATTTGAGCAAATGAAACAGTTCAGGTTGGGAGCAGCACTCAGACCTGGAAGAGAGTGAGAGAGCAATGTTTCAGCAGGCGAAGCAACAAGATTTTAGGCTGATAGTAGCCAAAGTAATTACTTGAGTGGGCATGGTTGGTTAAGCCTTCGCCTTACTTGGTGCGATCTGATGGGTGACCCCTGGTTATAAAACCAGTTGCTTGTTTGGATGTTTGTAGTTAACTGAGACTTCTTTTTTAAAAAGTTACAAGAAATGCCTTCAGGTTCAGTTTCAGTTTGCTTATGTGAAGACCCTCAGTACCAAGACAACCTTATGCTAATACAGAGACAAGCACTTTTTTCCCCTACTCCAGGTCTGGCCTCTACAAAACTTTCTCTCATTAATACTTATCATCTACTATCTAGTTTAGATATATTTGTGCATTTTAAACAATTTTTTAAAATTTTAAGACACAGTCTTACTATGTTTTCCAGAGCTTATCTCAAACTTGTGAGCTCAAGTGATCCACGTCAGGCTGCCAAATACGGTAGCTGGGACTACAAGCTCACGTCATCATGCATGTCTTATATGTGAGCTTTTAAATGTTTTTAAAAATGATTTTTCAAAATTCATGAATTATTCATTACTGATTGCCCTCAACGATGGACAAGCAACCCCTTGACCAGAACATAGATGGAAATTCCAGCTTGGCTGCTCTTTGTGGAGCCCATTCACTGAATCACGAGTGTTTCTTTTGGGGGGAAACATTTACATTCATTAAAATGATTAATTATTAGTTGTACATATAAAGAACCATTAAGTAAAGAATCTAGCCATGTATTCTCATATTCTCGGTCATTTCTTTACTAGCACATCTGTTGATATGATTAAAGTAATATGCAATTTTGTTTAGCATGGGAGAAAGGTAAACACCAAATTATCAATTAAGAAAACTTGCTTTGTGACATTTTCTCATTTACTAGATACATGTCATTCTGGAAAACATTGAATTATTATTATGTTTTCTCATTTATAAAGCCAGATGACCCATTTTTTATTAAGAATATATGAAAATGTTTTGCCAATAATATTATATAATTTTAAATATGATTATCACTCTTCTTAAGTAATTTCATTCTACATATTCATATTGTGATTCTGCGCTAGGGAATATACTAGTGTTTTGTATTTTGGTTTAACTGGAGGTGATCAGATTTGAATCCAGTAGTGAGCTTTTATTTTCTCGCATTTGGATCCCTTTTCCTACTGTCTTGTACATCTTAAAAAATGCAAGGAATGAAATAATTTCTCATATCCTATTGTAGGGAACAATATACAAATATTTGCATTTCTGAAAAAATTCAGCAAACTTTAATGTTTATTTCACCTTTTCACCAAGACAAATGAGCATGTAAGCTTTTATGTTCCATGTAAAAATCTTTACATTCATTCCTAATGTCTTGTTAAAAAAATATTCTGTTTCTAAACATAGTTCCAAAGCCATAATAAGTACCAGATGCATGTGTGGACTTTTGCTTTCGGGTTTTGTTGTGGTGTAGTGATGCATACTCCAATGGAAGAGCTCTACGGAATTTCCAAGCGCTATTGGGAGTGATGGGTGACTTGGAGCGGGGTGGCGGTGGGCTCTTTTGCCTCTGACTAACTGAGTCTGAAGTATGGCTTTAGATGCAGCATGGACTTCGAGATTGCATCTCCGTGGTGAAGCAGACATCTCTCGTACACCAACTGGGGCTGAAAAATTGTCCAGGACATTTTTGTAGGAGACAGGATGCTGGGTTGGCAGTGCCATCAGCTCTGTCTCATTAGTTACAGAGTGACTTTCTAGACCTCACATGAATGTATGTGTCATCCCTTTCAAAAGCCTCTTTATCTGTGTAGAACTAACCAATATCTCAGGAGGAAGATTAAAGCGGTGCTTGTTTTTAAAGTCTGTGAATTTAGCCTTTTTGTATTAAAGGCACTATTATCTTTATCACTCCCTCTGTTACACATTATCTTTATTTCTTTAACTCTTTTTTAGCATGTCAGTGAAAAGACCAGCGGATCACCATCTAAGCCAGAAGAAAAGAAAGAAGCAGATGAGGTAATTCCAACAATACTGTGTTTTCATTTTCTTGTGATTTTAAAATGTGAGTTTTGTCTTGAAATATTAATAATGTAGTGAAGATTTTGGCAAATTTAGTTTTGCAGAATTTAGTTTTAACTAAGACTTAAAGATGTAAGTGAAAAGTACTGAATATAAAAAAGGTGTTTTTCAGAAGAGAAACTTTGGAAACAGTTTCAGTTTAGAAGAGTTTTCTCTACAGAAGCGGGGAACAGTAATTGCTGTTTTGGGAAACACGGCAGGTGTAGAGGATAGCAAAGGTTGTAGTGGAAAAGGAAACCTTTTTTTCGTGGGAATGTACCACGAAAGGAGGGCAGTGTGGCCGAGATTAACCAGATATTCGGGTTTGTAGACAAAAGAAAGAAAGAACTACTTTTATTTCCATAGATTCTCTGGAAATAGTGAATCTTCCCTGCTTTGAGATGGGCTTTCATTTGACCTGTGAATTTCTCCTTTCACTGAATGATGCACCAGTGTCACCATCGACCTACTTCTCTTGGGAAGGGTCATGAGAAAGCTCTGTCCTTCGAAAGAGCACTGGATTAACACACCACTGCTTTTTCTATCAGTAGATGTATTCATTGCCATTCGAAAGAAATTAATTGTGTCATAGCCAATGTTTAAAGGTCAGTAGCCCAGTCCTGAAAGATATGTGGAAATTCTAAAAGCGTAAAGCGACCATTTTATTTTTCTTTATATTATCAACATTACACAGGTGTTTTTGGAAATTTAGATCTTCTTTCTCTTTAGTTCCAAAACAATAAGTAAAAAGCCTGTTATGGTGAAAACCAGCTCTGTATTCTATATTGTTTACTCTTTAACTTTCTACCATTGTTTTCATTACGAATACCCATGAAAATATAATTTTGATTACTGCTAACTAACAAATTTGTATTAAATTATTTGTTTCAAATTTGTTGGGAAACAAATTTTAAAAAATAGTAAAAGTAAATTCATCTTAAGTTTTATCCCTGATCATACATTTTTCATATGAAAAACTACATTTTTCCCTTTCTTGCTATCATGAAAATCTATCTGGCACCCTTTAGTCCCTTTATCAATCTTGCTTTTTAACCATATTCTTAGACAAGTTATCTACAAAATTCACTATTTAGGGCAAATAACAAATACTTTCCTGTTAGAGAACTATACTGTTCCTTTATTCTCCAGATGAGAGATATGTCTTTGGGTGTTACTCTTTTTTAGTATTAATCAAGATTAAACTATTTGCACAAAAAGGACATCTTTTCCAACAGAGTCAGGTGAATAGTAAATTGATTTTTATGTGGTCTTTCTGGCCAATCATGTAGGAACTTTAAAATTTAAATATTATGACTTGCGTGTCTGGATGTTAATGGTTTAGGCAACAACTGCTAGCGTGACGTCTTTTTATGGCATCACGATGAAACTCTCATGTTCATATTTGTAAAACAAACAAAACAAACAAACAAACAAAAAGGTTTGCAAAGCTCTGGCAAGATACCCTATAACAAATGCTGTCAAGAATAAATTCAAAATTTCTGTGTCCAGTGAGGCAAAAAATACATTTGTTGTTGTTGTTCTGGGCATCACACTCATGGCCTTGCGCTTGCCAGGCAGGTGCTTGTGCAGAGCTACACCCTCGGCCCCAGCAGAATATACTTTGATTTTGATCCTAAAAGGCTAATCTTCTACCTCCAGTGGAAGTAGGCATGCATGGGTGTGAGTATAACTTGGTAGTGACACTGTGTTTCCAAAATGTTCTGTTCCCAAAGTGTCTTTTTAATTCTTTCTTTTTAATTCTTTTTTTATGTGCAAATAAGCCACCAATGAAATATTTTGGCCCTGGAGCACGGAAACTGTCCTACAATAGGCATTATTTTAGCTTTTATTTTCATAACGATAAAAACGTATGCAGCCTGGATTTATGATCTGCCCCACCCATCACTCATAGCCACTTACCTCCTCTCTGTTGTCAAAATTATCACAGAAAGATTTTCTGAAACTGATTCTTTCTTCCAGATATTTTCTTACCTATTACTCTGTGAGAGAAGTGAGATTAAGAAACATACAGGGCCGGGGATTTAGCTCGCGGCATAAGCGTCTGCCTGGCAAGCGTGAGGTTGTGAGGTTGATCCCCAGTACAGAAAGAAAGAAAGAAAGAAAGATAGTTTGGGTCTTGGTAATTCATTTCAAACTAGCATGTACCAAGGCAAAATAAGTTAGTACCCCCAAGAATACACAAATACAGGGGCAGGCATGTAGCTCAGTGGCACAGCACCTACCTAGCAAGCGCGAGATTGTGAGTTCAAAAAAATACACAAGTTCACTAGTAAGGTATTTGAAAGAAAGTCAGTTTGAAAATTTGGTTTCTATATTTAGGGGTACTTCTTGACTGTTTTTCCTTCTGTATTACTTTGTTGCATTTCGTTTATATAAGAACAATGTCCAGAAGAGAACTCTAACAGGACATAGCCAGAAGAAAAACTGTTTCAGCTTAAGTGAGAACAACCATTATACTGTGTGAATTTCAGCAATTTTCTCCTTTACTATCAATAGTTCTTACTTTTTTGAAATTTGCCCTTTATGCAGCCATTACAGGAGCTGAAGATATATGCAACAATTTTAATACAGTGATACAATTAAATATCATTTGTTGTGTTGCGTGTGCAATGTAAATGCTTGAGGATGAAGTAGGGTAAATACCTACAAGAAGTTGTTTGTGGGTTCCAGTCATCATGAATTTAACAAGCCCTCCTCAAATGCACAATTGCAACACAAAACATGCATAGACTAAAAAACCCAGAGATAGAATGGCTAGAGAGCAGGAAGAAAAACCAAAAACATTTAACACAAACATCTTTAAATACTGTGGAACAAAGGAGTCTTTCCACACATGCAATCAAATGGATTTAAAGTATTTGACTTGTAGTTTTGGCTGCACATGGGCGAAGCGTGAGCCTTTGAGCAACATTTCAGAGAAATTCTAGGGCACAGAGTGTAGCACAAAATGGACACAAGCTCTCAGAGTTTTTAAAGCTTCAAATTTAATAATCAGTATATTTTTATACATAGGGGAAAAGAGATATAAGTAGAAGATACTAAAAGATATGAATTAAAGGGAAAGATATTTAGTACATCTTAACAGAATAGTACTGAATAAAGCATAGAAAAAGAAAAAGATTTACTTGATAATTACCTTTTGTCCTAAAATGAATAAGTATTGAGTAACAAAAGTTTTTAAAAATTTTTCTTACTTTTTTCTTTTAATAAAGTCCATTTTTTTCTTTTACCCACAAGAAAAATAGGGAAACACAAACAATACTACCTAGAACCTCAACATCTAATTATACCATTGCCACAAAATGTTGTTTGTATTCTTAAATTAGTGTGATACATCATCTATTCATAATTATTTTATGCTTTGATTTTAACATTTTAAAGATCACATGGCTAATATGTAATCACTAAAGGAAATCTAGAAAGTAGCAAAAAAGTTTAAGGGAAAAATATCTCCTAGAATTCTAGCGCTTCGTGGGATGGTCACTGCTTACATACACTGTGGTGTATTTCCCCACATCTTTTTCTGTGCTTTATTCAGTCTCCCCTAGGAATCTGGAAGACTGGCTTTAGGCTCGCCTGAGGATACCAAAAATCACTGAATACTGAAGTCCTTTACATAAAATGGCACAGTATTTTCATACAGTGTGAATTCTCCCGTATGCTTTAAATCATCTCTTGGTAATACCTAATGTAGTGTAAATGGCATGTAGATAATTGTATTTTCTAGGGAACAATGACCAGGAAAAAAATATATATGTTTTGTACAGACACAATTTTTTTCCAAATATTTTTGATCTGAGGTTATTTGAATCTACAGATCTGAATCCTGAAAGGCCAGACATTCATTGTGAGGGAAACTATAGCCTAATTGCTAAGCAAAGAAAGCATCGTTAGGGAACACCATGGGCAGGGCCCAGACTAAAATGATAAATAATGTGCTTTGAAATAAATTAAGCTTTTCCAATCAAAAACAAACAACAGTCATCTGTGAGTGGGGATTTCAAATACATGGAAAGTCATTATTGAAGTCCCTGGCATTTAATTTGTCAGTATTTTCTACTGTGTTTTTGTGGGAGAAAAACTTACTTCTTATTTCAGAGTCATTTGGGACAGTGTCCCCATAATGAGTGAGCCAGGACTAGCAAATCCCAGAGGAGTGCCACAGCAGACACTGTTTGAAGGGATCATGGGGCATGACAAGGAAGTCCAGATAAGCTGCAGGGTGTTCATGGCGGCTCAGGAGCTCAGGCCCTACCGCCAACAGATAGGCAAAACTGTGGAGCAGTGCAAAGTCAGGCTCACCTGACCGGCTTGGGCATCCTGACACTAGTGGTCATCACCAAACCCATCTAGGCCCCAAAAGTTTTTGGACTGTAATTTCTCCACTTTCCAGTTCTGAAATTTTATCTATTCTTCAATGACTATACTAAGTTTTGAGATGGCTTTCTCGGGGAGGGAAGACAACTGTGTGTTTGTAAGTGTGTTTTCCCAGTGGCTTCACCCAAGAAAGCTGGCCAGTACTGTGATGCAACGTTCTTAGCTAAGGGCTCTATTCTCTCAAAATTCTTTATTGTTACTCTGTGATTTTGTAACCGTTTGTTCTTCAGAGAAGATGTTTGACGCAGCTTAATTTTGATTTATCTTTTGGGAAGCTTTGGAGGCGGGGCTTGGTTCATGTTAGAGTTTTAATTTATTTTTACAATTTAAAAAATCACCAGAATTTACTTATTTATGTTTTTAAATTTTTTTTGAGATGTGACTTATTTTTAAAATTATTGCTGTTAGTTTTTCTCTTCTTTTTTTTATTTTAAAGAGAATAAGACAAAAGAGGGAAGAACAAAGCAGATCAGAACAGAACAACATAAGCAACATAACACTTTACAATAAGACAACCGGACATTAACAGTAGCTATCAAAATATATCTTTCTCTGCTGTAGCTGAGCATAGTTTCAAATACAATAATATCAAAATAACACAATAGTATAAAACCATTCAAGAGAATGAAAGAATTATAGGACATTCTGAACAGCATAACTATGATCAATGGCTACTATAATATCTCATTTTCAATAAAAAGATTTGTTTATACTATCACATATATTAAAATCCCAATAAGACACAACATGATAGAACCGATGGTAATAGAAGAATAGAAGCATTGTAGGACTTCTAAGCAAGATGATATTAAATCAACAATAGCTGTTATAATGTTTTGTTTTCTTCAAAACAGCTGTTCATACCATCACACATACTAAAGTCAAACAAAACAGAATAAAACCATTCCAACTGATGAATGAAAACATTGAAAGGCTTTTAAGCAATGAAATGGGGAATCATGATTACCATAAAATCTTATATACTCTTGTCAACTCTCATACTAGGGAGACTATATGGTATTTACACATGTGAGCTTGGTTTATTTCGCTTATGAGTATGGTCTCAAGTTGTGTCCATTTATTTATAAATATCTCGATGTGATCATTCTTTATAGCTGAGTAGTACCCCATTGTATAAAAATACCACAACCTTTTTATCTATTCCTCAGTTGATGGGCACTGAGGTTGTTCCCAAGATCTGGCTATTACAAATTGTGCTGCTATAAACACGGGTGCACATATATCACTGTGGTATGATGTTTTCAGTTCTTCTGGGAATATGCCTAGAAGCGGAATAGCTGGGTCACATGGGACTTCCAAACCTAGCTTTTTGTGGAATCTCCAGACTGACCTCCACAGTGGTTGCACCTGTCTACACTCCCACCAACAGTGCAAAAGAGTTCCTTTTTCTTCTGTTTCTTCTTAAACATACATACAATTACAAGGTTAATCACTTATTAATCATTTGTCTTGAAGTCTTCTTTTTTAACCTTTGTCTTTCCATTCTATTTCTGAGGTTTGACCTCCCCCCATTTTTATTTCTAAACTCTGTTATTTGAAACTTCCAATACAGTTTTATGTTATGTGTATTTCTTTGTAGCCTTCCCGGTACTTTTTCTCATCTCTCTTCTGCCTCTGCTGTTATCTTTCCTTCCCAGTCTGTAGCTCTCTGCTTCCATTATATGGAGGAAATACCATCATTTTCCTATCGAGGATGCATAGATTTTTCTCATTTTTCTTCTGTAATATATTATTGTGGGAGATGGTCTTTCAATCTTCAGGACAATGAGGCTATCTTCATCTGCAGTGTTTTGGATTTCTTTCTCCTTGCTCTTTTTTTAATAGAGCTCTGTTTACACTTGGTACTTGTCAACAGCTATGAGCACACTGTCTTTCCTCCTGCTCTCCCTCCATGCCTGTTAGTTGACTCTCCTCAAGTCTCAGCTGTTTGGCATGTAGATGTGCACGCTCTTGGTAAAACTGCGTCATCTTATGGCTTTGGTTCAGTATAGAACATCATCTGTAGGTAATGACGTACAGGGAGGAACTTCATCCCTTACTAGGTACTGCTAAGGGGCCTTTTTTGTGTCTGTCCCAGTGAAGATCACTTTCCTCAGGACAAGTTTTCCCAGGGTGCACCATGCTGCTGCCACCCTGTTTACCCCCCCAACCTCCCACATCTTGCTCACCCCACTGAGTCCACCAGGTTTCCACATGTTGGTTTCCAGAATTTGTAATCTTTATCTTTCATTAGCCAGAGAGGCACTAATAGAGAATAAAGATGGATTTCCTCCTCCTAAAAGAGACCACCGGTTTTCTATGTTTGCATTTCTGTATAGAATCAGAGGGTTGGAGAGAGAAAGGGACCCTCGGGGATGTGGGCTCACTCTACTTCCTACCTACTACACAAGTTGCTCACCAATTGTGCTCTTCAGGACAGTGCCACTGGCTTTGACTAGAGTGGAAATTTTGCCTAGATTTTGGCATGTGGTTGATTTTCTTTAGTAACTGCTAAATTTCTCTTCTTGTCTGCGAGAAGATGAGAAAACAGGAGTTGCTAGAGAGAGTATTTTATACCAGGATTACTTGGGACTGTCTCACATTAACAGTCTGGCTTCTTCAGTCACATCTCCTCCAGGCTGTCTTTTTTTTGGGTGTAACATGCGAAATGTGCTTTTGCTTTAGACTCTTTTCTGCTTATCAGTTGTGCAGAACTCCTCATGAATTTTAAGAAAGGGTCTTGACGTTTACTAGTTTAGAGATTATAACCATTACAATGTGTGTGCTCTCTCTCTCTCTTGCTCTTTTGCTTTCCTCTGGAATTTCTCCTTGTGGTTTCTGGTATTTTGACATCTTAAATGTGTTAATCATCACGAAATACATCAGGTCAGTGCTTGTCTTTTTATGAATGAAACTTGTTTATGTTGCTATTATGATTACTTTCTTCTTTTTTTTTTGATTACTTTCTTCTTTATGGAGCATATGACAAAACCTCCAGTAAAAACACAAGACATAATGTAGACATTAAAACAACTGATTTATCCTGAGACACAGATTCAGGTTGAATTTTGAGGGAAATTTAGAAAGTTTAGAAACTTAGAGCTATAAACTCTAAGCGCTTCTGAGACTGCAGAAGACCAAGTGTTTCATCTGCTATAGTAGCTTTGAAGAGCTGCAGGCACAGCCTAAGTAACTTTCCATTGATTGCTCTTCTTAACCTCCACTGTGAGAGTTTCTGGTTGAAATTATTAAAGAAAAGGTTTTCTAGACAGAAACTAAAATCAAATGTTCACAAATAACTCCCTGTTGTAGGAAATGGGAAGGAGAAATAGATGAGTAGGTTAAATAAGCAGTGACTAAAGGGATAGGGGAAGCTGGACCCTGTAGTTCTCAGTGGGAAGGGGGAAGAGGAAAAGAGAGCCAGTGCCGAAAGTGATAATAGTTCCAGAATGATGGGGGCTGACATCTGGAGCTTATGAGCAATCCTCTTTTGTAGGAGGATATCGATACTCTTCTGAGCTGCCTCTGCAGAGTGATAGGAGACAGCCATTGCATCATGCTTATGATGGAGAGTGTGCTCAGTGGATATTTTGCATAGATGGCTCTACTTTTAATGTACACTGATTTATGTAAAGAAGAGCACATCAAACCAAAAGAAATTGAACTCAGTTTCTCTATACACAGAAATATATGTGCTATGAAATTATTCACAGCACCTTTTAAAAATAGAATAAGGAAGACTTTATTCAGGACATTTGCTGTAAGTTTAGGGACCAGTGCAATGGAATTTTTCAGTGGAGAAAGAAGTTGGGTTTGATTTCCAATTTAATTAGAAAAAAACAGGGATTTGTAGGCAAGGAACAGGTTGGGAGGTCAGTGGATGGGAATTTATTTAGGGGAAACAGTAGTTATAAGAAGAAGGATCTAGCAACACTGAGCCAATGACAGGGCTCTTGCTGAACATAGGTCAGAGTGGTCAGACATCACCTGAGGGGTGTTGGAGGATGAATTGGATCAGACAACCAGGATTTACAAGATATCTAGGATGAGGAATCTACCTAAAGCATCTTAGAATGCTGGCTAAAATTGGAGAATGCAAAGACAAACAGAGAAGTCCAATCAACACTTGAGGTCACACAAGCCTTTTCAGAGTTTGGTCATTGACAGTGTCTTTGTCAATCGTCCTCTTATTCAAGGAATGAAGAGATATTCTTCATTCCTCTGGACAACAGAAGCCCATTTCTCATTTGGTCACCTTTTGTTCACTGAGGACTAGCTCAAGGGTCTCTTGGGCTTGGGTCACAGAAGAGAACTTTTGGTAGATAGTATGAGCAGTCAGTCAGATAGGAAAAATTCTTTGAAAATAAAAGAACCAAGATTAAAAATTGGAAACCACTAGGGAGACCATACACTATTTACACATGTGAGTTTGATTTATTTCACTTATGGTATGGTCTCAAGTTGCATCTATTTATTTATAAATATCTCAATGTGATCATTCTTTATAACTGAGTAGTATCCCATTGTATAAAAAAGCACAACTTTTTTATCCATTCCTCAGTTGATGGGCATTTAGATTGTTTTCAAGATCTGGCTATTACAAATTGTGGTGCTATAAACATGGGTGCACATATATCACTGTGATATGATGTTTTCAGTTCTTCTGGGAAAATGCCTAGCAGTGGAATATCTGGGTCAAATGGGACTTCCAATCCCAGCTTTTTGAGGAACTTCCAGACTGACCTCCACAGTGGTTACACCAGTCTGTACCACCAACAGTGCAGAAGAGTTCCTTTTTCCCCACAGCCTCTCCAGCATTTGTTGTTGGTAGTTTTCTTTATCCTGGTCATTATGGTAGCCATTGTTGACTTCCCTATTGTCTGGTTTTGAAGACCTATAATGTCTTCATCACTCTGTTCTGATCAGTTTAATACTATTTTGTTTTGTATGCATTAATTGTGTGTGAAGATATGGACAACTATTTAGAAGAAAACAAGATTATGGTAGCCAGTGATGATCTCCTGTAGTCTTGCTTTGAAATCTGTGTCATTTACATTGTTTTCTTCTGATCAGTTTTGCTCTGTTTTGTTATGTTTAGTTTTGTCCTCTTTAAAATAAAATAAAATTAAATTAAATTAAAATTAAAATAAAAATTGGAAACCAGCTTGTGACTCCAGAGGGTAGTCAGTGGAGAAGGTTTCTAGGCATGGTGTTGAAGCATCCCATGCTGGGGCAGCAAGTGTGGTAGAGGCTGTCTGGTATACTTCCAGGTCTGCAACTTGATTGCCTTTGGTGATGGCCTTTGGTTTACTTCCCAAGTCACTCTAAAACAGCAGGTATCAACATCATCTGTTGTAATTATTTTCTTGAAGCAGGTGTAGAGCTTTGAGAAAATTATCGTTTTAGCTCTCAGTGATATATGCCAAGTTAAAAAGGATAAGAGAAAAGTTGGAACCATTATTTTGCAAACCTGTAGCCAGATATTAGAGAAAACTAGAAGAGCTAGTGCCTATGTGCCTCTGGGTGCTTATTGCTTTGTGCCTGTGAGAACCTACAAGGTGAACTGTAGTCTTCTTTTGAAACAAAATTTATCTCAGCAGTCATTTTTACAAAATGAGTCTAGCCTCATTATATTTGACCTAATTATTTACATAAATGCAGCATGAATGGCAATTGACTACACAAGCCTTTTGGAGTTTGTTTTGCTGGAACTTTTTATGAGTCTTTAATTAGATCTTTAAAAGCTTCTCCAGGTTGGGGAGTTAAATAAACTTAAGACTGTCTGTCTTCAGTACTAGCAAATTTGGGTTCATCCCTTTCTTTACATAGTCACTGTGATATGCTAAATTTCGCAGCCTATAAGGAAGTGATCCTCCTCACCTGTAAGACTGGGAACCCTAAAGCCAGCCTGGTTTTTTCAAGATGACTTTGTAAACATTGGCGCCATAAAGTCCATCTTAGTTCTTTAAATCAGATTATATGCTTATCCTTAAATGGGATATTCTAGCCAAAGCCTTAGTAGGATGACCAATTTTTCCAATTCTTGTTTCAATGTGTATAGATTCTATGAATGTAATTATATTATCATAGAAATAAGCATAATCAATAAAAGTTTCTGAATTTTAGAAGGATTAGGTAGGTAGAAAAGATAAATGTTGCATTTTTGTTTATAAAATTATAACTTATAATTATAAACATACCAATATAGATAACTTATAAGAAAAAGAAAAGGAATAATTTATATCTGGAAAAATAGAACATTAAGGAACCAGCAAAGTTGCAAAACAAAAGCAGTTGTTATTCTTTATCAATTCACTCAATCTTAGGTTCATTCAATCTTAGGTTCATTCAATCTTGTTCTTCTTGATTTGAAATTAGCTGTTTTATAAATCTGTCAGCTTCTGAAGATTTTATGACAGTTTTTTGTTGTTGTTGTTTGGTTGGTTTTTTTTTTTTTTAGTGCCAGGGAGCAAACTCACGACCTCACGCTTGCCAGGCAGGCGCTTATGCCACTGAGCTAAATCCCCAGCCCTTTTATGACAGTTTATTGTAGCACAATAGGGAAGGAGATTTGCTTATTTTTGTGGCATAGGGCATTTTAAAAATTAACTGAAATTATGACTAACAATACTGTAAACCAGAATATTTCATGGGCAGTGAGAGTACTGGCACATTTCTATGGATTTCATACAGTTTCAGAAATATCAAAATTTTAGTTATATAAATACAAGCTAAGAAACATTAAGCATCACTTTTTATTGAAAATTCTTCCTGTACAATTAACTTAACATATCAAATAAACAGAATTATTTTGACATTTCTCTTTATAATGTAAAGAAAAATCCTTCGAGATTTTTTTTTCCAAGGACCTACTGGAAAATCTCAAAGGTGAGTTTGAAAACAAGAAGGTTTTATGTGGACTTTTGGGAAGTTGTATGATGCATCTAAAGATCTGAACTTGATTGCATAGGATCAGAGATCACCATGAAATAATGTTTACTTTTCTTTAGATAATCAATAACTAGATGAAGGTTAACTGGAAACACAGGAAAATTATTCTGATTAGACAAAAATCTTCATTTTTCAGACAGATTACTAAAAGGTAAAACAAAAAGAAAAAGAAAAAAAACTACACTTTAAAAAAAATCTCATACCAGTGATGCAATTTTCACAGAGAGAAATCTAAACTCTAGTTTTGTATCATACTTTTGACATTAAAGCTCAGTTTTAAAAACTTACACTCCATTCAACTCTTAGCCAGTGGGATTCTGTGAGATACGATTGCTTTTCCACAAACCTTTGACAAGTTTCTTATAACAATTCAGCTTCCCTTCACCCCGTACATTTCCTTTAGCTGGTCTAGAACAGCTAGGCCTTGTTCCTTATAATACAGTTATTTTCATTTCCCCCAGCAAAAGAACATCCAACATAATTTGCATCCTTTTCATACAAAATTGTTTCTTTTAACCTATATGGTTTCCAGTAGTTTCATTTACATCTACTGATTGTAACCTTTGTTTTACAGAGAAAGCTAGAAAATAGTCTGTTATAAACTGTCATATACAACACTTTGCATTATAGTAGGCTAGTGAATGAGTACATTTCACAATTTTATAGTACATTGCTTCTTTTTTTATTACATTCATTTTAAGTAGTACATAAAAACATAAAAATTGTGTCTATTAATGGAGTAACATGATATTTTGATGCAAGCACATACTTTGTAAGGTTTAAGTTAAACATACCTATTTCCTCAAATAGTTATCATTTCTTTATAGTAAAATTTCAAAATCCTACCTTCTCATTTCATTAAACCAACAATACTGAACTAAACTTACCAGTAAGAAAAATAAAATAAAATAAACTAACTTACCAGAGATTTATCCAAAGCATACAAACTTGAAAATTATTTAAGTTATTTTATATTACCAGGAGTTTTAAGAATATGTAATTTGTATAAGTGCTCATTTATCTCTAAACTAATTTGAATAGACTTTCTTTAATGCATGTTATAAATTAGTTTTGTAATAATACCTAGAGGTTGGAAAATATCATACATGTGTTCTATATACATGTACAAAACATACATAGAGATGCAAAGAGCTTCCTGTAGTTTTCATTCTATAACTTTAATTATTAACTAGGTTAAGACAATACTATAAAACTCACTGGTTTATACAAAGAGTTGCTTCTTCTCTTTATAATTTTGTCTGCATTGTGTTTCTGAGTGGGGTGAATTCAGGTTACCTTCTGAATGTAAAGACCAATAATGGGCAGCAATATCTGTGGACAGATTTTTAGATTTTCATCTTTCACTGGATCCTTAGGCCTATGAAAATGATGGATTAAGCTTTAGATCAGTAGCTGAGGAGACATCCAGCAGCTTCTGGACAGGTCCAAACCCTGACCTCATTGGATCAAATACTGACTCTGTTTCAAGGCAGCCTTTTTCGCTCCAGCCTCAGCTAGCTGCTTGGGGTTTCCTGAGCGCCCTGAGACTGCCCAGTGAGGCAAGGGCCGAAATTTCAAGTGAGTGTAGAAATGGAGACCTCCACATGGGAAAGGAAAGGCTGGTGGTGTGGACAGAGGAATGGAGGCGAGTAGGGTTTGAAGGGAGACATAGCCAAGGATTTAAGGAAGCTGAAGGCAAGATCGAAGTTGGTAAGAGGAGAAGGAAGATGGGACCTGATGGGAAAGCAGACATCTTAGAGGGGCACTTTGGAGAGATCTTGAGCTTCCTGAAGAGGCCACTAAAGCTTCAGGGTATCCTCAGTAATATCCTGCTGGCAAGAAGGTGAACTGAGGGCTGGTGGAACATGCAATGAGCAGGGGTTGAAGAACAGGGTTTCAGTCAACTAGGGATTTCCCACATGAGAGACAGGAT